>JBCFXI010002409.1:0-23293 GCA_038496175.1 Ampulex compressa | reverse complement strand
TATATGTATAGATCTTGTACGTCATTTATTTCGAACCTTTGTATTATCATAAGCTTAATTTAACCTTATTTATTTAGTTTAATTTTGGTAAAATTAGTTATATCACAAAAAAGAATTCTCCATCTATTCGTGCCCTCAACTAACATTCATTAGCTTTCTTTAATTTTATTTCGAATATTCTGGTCGAGAATTCACAAAAATAAATTATCTGGAAACTCCTCTTTAGAAAACAAAATAGAATATCTTATAACGTTATTTTAACCCCTACCGTACTTTAAATGATAAATTCCCTTAAAAGAAAGAAAGGTTATAAGGACAATCGTACGATTTACATCTCACATATAGTTTTCTAAGTAAATGAAGCATTGTATATATTCCTTGCAAGTTCTCAAGCGTTATTATTACGCATTTACATTCAGCTTTAAACCAGGATATGTACTCGAAGTCGAATGTTACTGTATCCTGTGCTTATCGTGCCACTGTAACTTTAGTTGAAATTTACAATTGTCGGCTTTTGAAGAAGCGAGAAAGGTATCTCATGACCGAAAGCAGCCGTCTTTTGCTTTAAAGTTCTCTTATTACCCCAACGCAACCTGCGCCAAATCGACGAGATGTTGCGCTTCGAGAGGAATTTTTTTGCAAAACTTATAAGCAGGAACGAAGAGGTGAAGATTGGCAGGCGGACAAGCTGCTGGTGATACATTTAGAAAGTTCACGCAGAGTTCTAACCGGATGTTGTAGGGTGAAGCCCGAAGCTACGAATAAGAGCAACTCCTTTTTCGAGTTACGAAGTTCAGCGTCATGAGATTTTTTTTCAAAATGGAAGAATATACGTAATCACGAAGATAAGTTGTTGGCAAAAAGTATGGAAGGAGAACCGATAGTAAAAAAATTGATTTTAACATTGACTTCTCTAATATTGTATTATATAATATACAATTTGAATATAAGTTAAACAAATGATCCTTGCGATCAGTTACATTCAGATCAGGGGCATGAAAAAACCAACAACTAGTTTACGACCTTTCGACCTTGTGGAACATCCTCAGGTATATTAACCTAAAACTTACTATACTTACAATTATGATAAAATTTGGATAAAAAAAGGGTTAATTGTTGTGTGTGTAAGTAACTTGTAGTTGTAAAAATAGCGATTAAGTAAATCATGCACATCTGTTAATACGGGTAGAACTAAGATCGGCCGAAAGATGCTGTGGAAATGGACGTGAATCGTGGAAGGTAAGAGATATTAGTGATGGAAAAGAAAACGTGAAATGGAAAACATGGACTTTACAAAGGAAGTAAACATACATTAGCAATGTATAAAAGAAATTTATGAATGATGTCTTTCCTTGTGCAAAGATGTGAAAGCAAGATGGCTAATAACACTAGGCAAAAAAAAATTTGTTTTCATACCTCCGCGACAAAAATAGCTAATTCTTAAGGAAAAAGTTGTGTTCCATCAGGTCAGCTTTAAAATATATAAACACATTTAGAATTTCGCATATGCGGTTTCAGATAAAATTTTGTTAGGTTGGTTATTATGATACAATGATCTAATGATTTATTTGCGCCATATTTGAGGGGAACATACCTGTAACTTTACTTCAAAATGTTTGGTAGTATATGATTTTCTCTTGTACTCTTCCCTGCTGTCCCTCACAAGAAACCAACAATAATCTTTCATTGTTACCGGGTCTTTACGACCTTGGTACCTCTTTTCCATGACAGAAATGTCTTTACGAAACCGTTCGTCTCGTTCATCATTAACATCTAGTTATAATCTCTCCAGGCCTATTGTTAATATTATAATCGCTCGGGGCCAGTTGTTGCATAACTTTATATGTTAATGATTTGATTTATTTTAATCAAGACATAGATATTGGTTGTCAAATTGAGTGGAAATGAGAATAGAGGGTAAATTCAAAGGATAGCGGTGGGTTAAAGCCCACTGTGTTTTTCTCCATTTCACTCTTCATTTTTCATCGCTAATATTTCTTAGCTTCTACGATTGACATCTATTTCCACAGTGTCTTTCGGTTGATCTTAGTTCTATCCATATTAATAGATGCGCATGATTTACTTAATCTCTATCCTTACAACTACAATTTACCGACGCGCACAACAATCAACCCCTTTTTCATCCAAAATTTAACATAATTATAATTATCATAAATTTTTAGGTTAATATACCTGAAGGTGATTCGCAACAGGGTCTAAACGTCGTAAACTACTCGTTAGTGTTTTCATTCCCCATCCGCTCCAGCTCGGATTTATTACCGCTCGCAAGGACCATTAGTTCAATTTATAATATATTAGAACTATTGAGACAATTAAATTGACTAATACGTACTGTCTAATAAAACTCCTGAAATGTATACAGTACGTTCTTTGGAATTTTCTATTACTTTATTGCAGTACTTATGTAAAGCTTCATGAAGTAAATAGTATTCGCAGTCGGACGTTCTATAAGATAGAAACGATGCAGTAATATGTAGTCGCCTGAATATGTCAGCCCATGTTTCTCACCGCATATCATATTGCCAATAAAGCCCCCATTGCGACAGAGCAATATGTAGGATCAAACGAGGAATCCAGAACTTTATTATCTTGTTTTTTCAAGAACCTAACGGTACTGCGTTGATTGATCTCATTCTTTATTTACCGGGCTTCTGCTTAACATTAGAAGTCCTTCAACGAATAAAACATCAAGTTTTCCTCTTACACACGCACAACTCTCGCCCATCAATGTCACGTTTGATTTTCAAAACCGATCAACAAAAGACAATCTAGCAGCCGGCAGGCCTGAATTTTCTCTGGGAATGCAACCAACAAAGTACGGTAAAAAAAAAACTTTACAGAATTCCTTGAAAAACAGTAGGAGGCTCACGATTATTAAAAACTCTAAACCTGTGCGCAAGCAGATTTAACTAAATTCAATTTGATAACGTAAGCATCTTATTGAGAAATATTTCAGAATCGTCGTTACATCGTTAAAACGGTTAGTCGTTATATGGACCGTTTATTTTCAAAGTAGCGTAAGTACATATAAAAAAAAATGAGATGTCACGTCATTTATGCTTAATTTAGTGTAAACTTTTTGTTTATAACTAATTAGTATTTAATACCTTAAAAAATACCAACGCTTTGTTCAATTTAATATTGGCCGATAAAAGAAATTGCGTATCCATTGATTATGAAAGTGGTGTAATTTCAATTTTGATAGACAGGTGGTGAGATCAGTGGCTACTGCTTTTTTTTTTATCTTTGTACAATATACAAAACGCAATTAAAAAAACGATAAAAAGAAACACTAATGGAGAAAAAGTAAATTGGTTGGAAATATATTGGATGAGATTTTGAAAAGGTCCACCCTATTCTACTTTACATAAAACATCAATGGAGGAGACAGAATTTAATACTTTGGATTTAAGAATTTAAGATTTAAAACACCTACATGTCGGAAAAGACCACCAAAATTTGAAAAAATCGCCTTAACGCCTTTGTATCACGATGCAAGACCTATTGCATACGAAAAATATAAAAATATGGAGCAATTATTACTTTATGTATCTCTTGTATATCATCAATATTTCAAAACACTGCCACATGAAAAACATGAAAAGAGAATACCAATATCTTTAATTAAGTGTAACAATATATAGATATTGTTGCGCCGGGGATTGCTCTCTGCAGAATCCATAACACTAACACAACACGACTCAGAATAAAAGGAACGAGGATATTTATTTAAATACAATAACGTTCGCTCAAAGGCGAGATCGCATCCGGCAAACTCGAAGTCGGCGCGCTGTCTCTCTCGAGCCTTCTGTTGTTAAGCCCGTTGACAACCGTCCCTCTGCTGGCGTAACGCGGCATCCTCAGCCGGCGTTACGATATTATTAATGTTAAAATTAAAAAATACTACTCCTATTTTATTTCTTGTCATTATTTGTAAACAAAATTGGATTAATATAAAATATATTTTAAGTGATATTTGATTTTTCAAAATTGAAGTTAACGATTTTTACAATTGATTAATTTTGAAAGTGGTGTAAGTCCATTTGTAGCCCGTAAGTATACATTACTCTAGTTAAATTCGCCTAAAACAAATTAATATAATCAAATTACGTATTGATAAATTAGTAGAAACATTGCCACATTCGATAATATTAACCCATATTTTTTAATTAACAAATATGCTAACCTTTAATTTTCTCGAAACAAGAGATAATGGACTTCCACGACTTTCAAAATAAACGGTCCATATAATCCCCAAGAATTAAAACCATTAAAACGTCCCGTGCCAAGTCGTTTTTTTCCAACTTGTCGTTCAGGCCATTTGATATTTTGATTAAAGACTGATATATTGCCACACAATATTTCATTACTTCATCAATCTATAAGTAATTACCTTGTTTAGAGTAGTTATCACTTTCGTGTACCATTTTCGGTACACGTGACGCTTCAATCAGTTCGATTGTAAAAGTCAGTCAGTACAAAACTTTTCGATTCGTAAAAAAACCTACTGTATTCGAATTTGTTAAGTAAAAACCGAGGGAAATAAAATATTTAACAAAAGAGAGAGTACGCAAATATATCGACATTTTTTGTTTTTCATTTGTTTCTGTTGGAAAACAAGTTTCAATTATTACACATAATTATTAATTATCGTATATATAACAATTAAACAAATTTATATACTTTCTTCTATACTGCATTTTTTATAATGGCTCATTCTCTTAGTGGAAACATATTTTACAGAATTAAATTTGTCATAAAATGTGTTCAGCAAATATAATAAATATGTCCGCGTGTACCATTTAAGTATACGTGGCCTAAGGATCAAGTTTATTATGTAGCATAAGCGGTACACGTGGCACAGAACGTATTCAAAATCTTCCGGCTTTGAGATTTACATACACCTTTAATCATATCATTTAGCGTGAATATGTAGCGAAGCGACCAGCTCGTTGACTCACTATATCACGACCATCACGTACTTGCACCACACGATTGACTCTGCATAAACACTTTTTGATCATCTAATCCGTAAAGCAAGATATACCAAGATTAATTGTTACAGGAAAAAGACAGATTCAGTTCACACTCTAACTAGTGATTCGTGCGATTAATTTTGTAGCTCAGAGTTTCATGTTCCCAATGCAGGGATAGTGACTCTCGAAGAAGCGTGAATGATGCACGCCAAAAAGCGTTGATCACATAAAATGTACCAAAAAGTTAATTTTTACAAATGCCGAAAGGTGTTGCTAATGCGAGGGTTCTTCTACGACGGTCTAAGTCAGCCATGACCAACCTTTTCTAGTTTGGGATCTAAATGATCGTCCCGTGTCTAAGTCAAAATCCGGCCTATTAAATGAAATAAATGAATATCAAATGAGTTAAAACAAATTGCTATTTTACATTTCATTTATTGATTATATAATTCTTTGGTATAAATTTCTACATACATTTTATAATATAATGAACAATATAAAAGATTAATGTAAAGATTAATACCATACTTAAATTATGAGACTGTCAATATTGATTTTGTTATTACGTAAGAATTATTGCATAGAATCTTCAAGGTTTACATACGTGAAATCGATTAGCGTTGAATTCAAAAAAGTAAAGGAGCTACATTCTGCATCGTACATTTAAGACCCTGCGACACAATAGCTACCGATAACATTCTCCCTTCTGGTACCGCGCATTTATGGCTTTATAGATCGGTACAGATTGTTGTGATGGACTTTCCGCACTAACGTTTTCATGATCGAAGTTTAACGTTTTTCTGATCAAAAGTTTATACGATAAGATAATAAAGTGTATGAAAAAAAATTATTAGGGATAAGACTCTTGCTCACACAGTTCATGTTATTCTGGTTTCCTGGTCTTCTATTGTTTACCGTTAGAAATAATAGTTACAAGTCACAGTTAAGTTTTTTTAGACGGTCAAGTTACATTTTTGTAATTATTAAGTGTGAATATTGTTTAATATATGTTTTTACTAAAGGGAAAACGCGTTGTGTAATAAACACCATAATGAATAAGAGTAGTGCAAGCTTTGAAGATCGAGGTGATTGAAGCGATTATGAAGAATCAGAAGAAATCATTTTTTTCCCAAAATTCGAGGTTTTATTATAAAAAACTGAAATTGGTTGGTGAGTCACCGCGAATGATCGTGCCAATTCCTTTTGACTTTGACACGAGTCTTCGTTAAGTAATACCTCCAATTATGCATCTTCGAAAAACTCTCCTCCACCGCTATGCCGTTTTTTGACGTGAAAATCACCGTCCTTGAAACGTTGAAACCACGCACGACATGTTCCTTCATTAATACCGGCCTTACTATAAATATTTGAGAGCATTAGATGAGCGCCAGCCGCAGATTTCTTTATATCAAAGCAGAAAATTAGAATCTTCCGAAAATGACGAGGATTTTTCTTGAACACTCACATCTTCAATTGAGAATAACTTTACGATGGAGACATAAATTGACTATTGTTTCTATGGGGTTATATTGACAGATACTCAAGTTTATTGCACGATATTTATGATCTATTTATTTCTACCACTATTGCTAAAGCCATCTATCATATAAGGAAAGAGTGGAAGCAAAGTTGCGCATCTGATACATTTACCTGAAGGTGGGTTTACCTAGCAACCGGTTTTTTACACGGCAGGAGCTGAATTTGCCTAAAAACGTTGACAGAAGCACGGTGGAAACTAAATATTTCGCAAAAACGCAAAAACATGCTAGGCGACTGATAAATATGATAATGAATCTTCTGAAAGCGCAAACCTATAATAATAGATAATGGGAGGAAAGTTAAAAAAATTTTTTACATTTGTGATATTGCACAATAAATTATAATTCTATCCAAATCAATAGTAGTATTTTAATTAATAATATCTATGAATTTTAAAATATAACATGTTTTTTAAGTAATAATTAAATATTTATTTCATGCACAATTTTTCATGGTTACCTCGTACCGGCAGTGTTTAAGCTTTTAATTTTATGATGTGTTAGGTTTGATCAGATCTGTGATAGGTTACTGCCGAGAAGCAGAAGTAATACCCGATTTAGTAGGAACAAAAGATCGGACATAAGAATAAGCGTCATAAATCAAACGAAAGAACTCTTAGGGACTAGGGGCACACAATAAGATACAACTAGTCATTTAATCGAGTAACAAATAAAATAGTAACTTATCGTATGTAAACACTGAAATTTAGTCGAATAAACTAGTAAAACATTTTAAACAAGTAGATCCATTTTTGTGAATTTTTTTGGTCGGCTAAGCTTTCCCCACCATTCACTAAACGTATACGGTCGCGCGTGTGGCCAAACTTATTATTATTAAAGCTTGACCGTACAGTAAACTTTCCATAAAAGTCGCAAAGCATGAACATGATTTGCGACATTTACGAGGGAGGAGACACAATTTTTCAGGTTTTTGTATTCTGCTAAACAAAGAGGACAGTACAGAAAGAGGATCCGGACAAAACATAAAGGTCAAATCTGATGTGATCAAGCGGGACATTTATAAATCACCCTAAAAAGTATCGTCATCAACTTTTTCAATTTAAGTTTCTTGAATCTCAATGTTTTTTGACATATTGATGAAATTTTGCCGATCAAAATAAGGCTAAACAGGACGTAATTACGACCACAGTTTTTGCTGAATGCGTAAGCCGCTCTGCAATAATAACAGCGGAGACTCAATTGGAGCGACATTTAGAAGCTAAGAAAAACTGTTTGAGCAATATTTACGAGAAAACACGAGTTGAGCGATATTTATGAGGAGAGAGACATAATTTGATTAACGCCAACAAGAAAGGAATAACTACATATTCGACTAATAACGTAGAAGCGAAAGTATGCATTTGGCAAAGTGATAAATAAGCAAATATGGTCGAAATTGTATCGTGTTTAATTACATTTTTATCTGGAATATCTCATTAATATGATCATAAACATTTTACCTACAAATCATTTAATTACAGAAGTTATGCCATTGTGTTAAGGACTGTCAAACCGTGACACCTTCTCAAGAGAGTCTATGTATCGCATTATGTGCCATATCATACACTTGACTATATTTCAGGCAGATATCATAGGCGTCTGAGCAGCGCAGCGTTATTTAAAAGGGTGCTTTAAAGTGACTAATATGGAGATTTTCCAGTATATTCAAACTCTTTGCTGTGTATCATAATTCTGTATTAATAGATCGACATTCATTATTATTTTTAGTAATAAATCATTTTTTAAAGTAAACAAATGTATTTATTCAATAACTTAATACATTGCGTTATAAGTAATATCAAACAAAAATGTATCCTATTTTCGCGTTACAGAAATATTCGGTCACTCAATATATTCTCCAAATATTTCCTGTGAGAAACTCGGTCTTGTAAAAGTTTCCATCGAATATTTATAAGTATTTCACTATTTGTTAGTGATGCTTTAGACGCACGATATAATGAGTCGGAAAGTCAAAAATGTCCTTTAATCTGAGGCAACTTATAATTTTCCATCATGAGAATCCTATCGTGAAATTAGTATACTGCTTGATATTAGTAGAAGTACAGTCACGGAAATTATCCGAAGATTCAATATCGAGGATCACATGGATTATATTTCACAAACTGCTCGGACAGCTAGATTAAACTACAGAGAAAGGAGACAAATTGTGCGGAAAATGAAAGAAAACCCACATTTAAGTCCACCAAGACTTACAACTGAGTTATTAAAAGAAACAAAGAAGAAAGTTCATGCAGAAACAATCTAGAGGACACTTAGGCAACATGGGTACAACGGCCGTATTGCCAAAAAAAAAGCCTTTTGTTAACGAAGTGAATAGGAGGAAACGTAGAAATTTTGCTCCACAAATTCTTTATAAAGAATAAGCATAATAGAATAATATTATGTTTTCTGAAGAAATCAATTTCTATTGTTACTGCTTCGGGCATTAACGGTGAGGTATCCCTGAACGAGTGGTCACCAGATGTTTTATTACTCTATAGAAACTCGTGCCAAGGGTGACGAGGCAAGGACCTGGTCAAAATAACCATAGAGAAGTGGTGAACAAATGCTTGCTCAGGTAAAAGTTAATTAACAAACGCGAAAAACGTTTAACGAGACCATCAGCCGTACCCTTGCAGGGCCTCCCCACCAAACTGGAATCTTCAATGCCAGTTAAATAGGCAACGTCCTTTCAACGAAGGGGAACTTTTACTCAAACGATACGCGAGTACAGATCGATAGACGATCCCTCTGTCCAGAGGTAGCCATTCATCGTATCAATCGTAGAAGTTTATTACACTGCGTGACTCATTCATAGTCAACCTTGTTATTCAATGTGTAAATATATACATTGTTGTTATATCGTGAATGCTGAATTCTCGAATCTTGACTCCGGATCCCGTGACACCACCCAACTGTCTTTGGGAAAGCCACCATTACTGGGAGCAGTAGTTGCTCACGGGGAAAATCACCCAAAAATAACTATCCAGCGACAGTCGCCCAACCATCGATACACGCACCACGGCCCTCCTGCTGGGTTAAGGGTTGATCGCGGATACGAGAGAGAGAGAAATAGACACGCCTGTATTTTCTCAGCGTCAACGCACACCACGGAATATTGGTTCAACGAACAACCAGTCTTTCGAGCTGGATTCAGCGCACATTACAGAATCCATTACGGGAAGCTGGAGTTCAAGGGCAACTCAAGCAAAGCAACAACATAATCAAGAAGGCAACTCATCGAGCAGTTTAGCATCACGGATGCTGATCGACAACGAAATCACAAGTGAGCTCATCGAGTGTTGTACGAACCGCCGATAACCAATCCTTATTTTACACAATCCGTCCTAGCTTCGATCGAAACAATAATGGCAGCCACGACAGAAAGCGTAAACAATCTTAAAAAGAGGTGTGCAGTTTTTAAGAGTCAACTCACGCGGTTTGAAAATGCAATCGATTCTTATCGTCAGGACAATAACATGACTATACTTAAAAGGAAATTCGAACGGCTTACGGAACTATTTAGGAAGTACGATGAAATTCAGTTAGAGTTAAATATGCTTGATGACGTAGACGATCACATCGCAGAAAGGGAAGATATCGAGGAACAGTATGTAGTATTAAGGGCTACTGCGCAGGAATTAATTGATAATGTGAATAGGACGCGGAAGATAAATTCTGAAACCAAATCGCGAACACGGCTCTCTCCGCAAAACGGTGACATCGAAGATCGCGATATTCAGTTACCAAAAATTAATCTTCCTACGTTTAACGGTGCGTATGAGGAGTGGCCAGGATTTGCAGATCAATTTAAAGCAACCGTGCACAACAACGAACGACTTACTGATGGCACGCGTCTCACATACCTCCGATCGTGCCTAACCGGTGAGGCAGCAAAAACCATCGCATCTCTTGGTAGCGCTGCGTCAAATAACGCCGGTGCTCTATCTATCCTAGAGAAACGCTGTGATCAACCACGCGTCATAGTCGATCAACATTTGAGGGCATTATTTGAGATCCCAAAAATGCACAAACCGTCGTACCATGAGTTATCGCAATTTCTAAATACTACCGAAGCACATACAGAAGCTCTCGATGCTTTGGGACAGTCATCGCGAGACACTCTTTTAATATACTTGTTGGCATCTCGTTTGGATTCTGAAACGGAATTAAAATGGCGGGAAACACCACAGTCACGTTCTTTCCCGCAACTCAATCAATTTTTAGAATTCTTACACGATCGCCGTAGACTTCTAATTCCGTGTAGCCTTGATTCACAACGTGTCAATGCAAATGTCTTAAGCAGATCGGAATACAAGAATCAACATGCTCAGCAACCGAAAATCGTTAATCGCGCCAAACCAATACATCTCGAATTACGGCGTAAACCACAATACACTTTTGCGGTAACAACAAATCCGTGCTGCGCAATCTGTAAAGACGCACATTATACATCACGCTGTAAAAAACTAGAGGACGCGACTACACCGGAACGTCGCGAAATGATAAAAACTTTGAAGCTATGCTTAAATTGCCTAAGAGTAAATCACATTGTACGAGACTGCACAGCCAGTCACTGCGAAAGATGCAATGGTAAGCATCATACAATACTGCACGAAGATGCGCGGCCTACTACAAACGAAACTAATGTGTCTGGCTTATCCGCCAACTTACACTCCGCTGGCTTGTTATCAACCGCGATCGTGGATGTTCTAGATCATAAAGGAAATCCACACTCTTGCCGGGTTCTACTCAACACAGGTTCACAGTCTCATTTTATTAGCAAAGATATGGCTACGAAACTGTGCCTCGAACAAAGAAGAATCGACATTCCAGTCAGCGATATTCGCGGAACAGATAGGATCATCAAGTTTTCGACTAATGTAGCAGTTAGGTCGCGCAGAACAGACTTCCTGCTGAACATCAATTGTTTAGTATTAAATTCCTTGGATCAGACCCTACCCTCACGACATATAAATCGGCAGAATTTGAAAATACCGAAGAATATTAAGCTTGCAGATCCAGATTTTCATAAACCCAGGCCTATCGACGCGATATTAGGGGTACAGGTATTCCACAAGCTTTTGAGTATAGGAAAAATATCGATTGCAAACGATGCGTTAGCGCTAATAAAAACGAAACTAGGCTGGATCATAATGGGAGATCCAGACAACAATCAAAATACTCATACGATATCGTGCAATTTGTCAGTTCATGAGCTAGATAAAAACTTGGTCAAATTCTGAGAGATAGAACGCTTAGCTCCCAATGGAGACACGTTGCCTCGCGAGACAATTCAGTCGACACAATCACGCGCGGGTTAAATCATAACGAAACTCATAATACGTTCAGTTCAAGCACAAAACTATCATATAAGAATCCAAGCTACTCTTTGTACTATCCGCAAACGATATTGGATAATGGACGCATGACCTTCGATCAAGGGCATCTTGCGGAGATGCATTTACCTGAACATCGCGCAACGTATAGGCGACCATTTTCGTCAGTCGGCGTAGATTATTGCGGACCCATCTTTATTAAAGAAAAACTGTTTCGGAACCGTAATAAATTAAAGATATACATAGCTATATTCTTTTGTCTTGTTACTAAGGTAGTACATATAGAAGTGGTAAGCGACCTTACCACCAAAGTATTCTTAGCAGCGCTAAAAAGATTCTTTTCCCGACGAGGAAAACCAAAGCACATATACTCGGGTAACGCGACAAATTTCGTTGGTGCTCCCATGATGCTGGATGAAGGTGTCACATGGCACTTAATCCCACCGCGATCTCCACATTTCGGTGGCCTCTGGGAAGCAGCGGTAAAATCATTCAAACAGCACTTCCTTACAGTATTAGAAGATACACTACCTACGTATGAGGACCTATTAACTTATGCAATTGGCATCGAAGCTACCTTCAACTCCCGTCCATTGACTCCGCTAACAGCTGATCCAAATGATCCTCTCACTCCGGCACATTTTTTAATCGGTGGTTCGCTAACGAACTCGCAGGAGTATAACTTGTTAGATGCGAAGCCATCACACTTGTCGATGTGGCATCACATTTAAAATATGTCACGATATTTCTGGAAACGATGGTACAAGGAGTATCTACATGAGTTGACAGTAGAAAGAAAATGGCACACTGGTAACGTTAACGCAATCGATCTGGGAACAATGGTCAGCCTTAGACAAGATAACATCCGACCGTTTGGATGAATACTCTGGCGAGTCATCGAAACCCATCCAGGAGAAGATGGCATCATTAGGATAGAGACCGTCAAAACCGCTACCGGGACATACAAGCGCAGCATCAAAAACTTATCTCCACTAATCGTTGACAAGGATGACATTAACATTTAACATACTAGTTTATATGTAATACAACAGCTATTGTTCATATGCATCTTAGGACGTAATATTAATTTAATTCATCATGTATCGTTAGCAATCTTATTGAACACTAGCCGTTCAGGGGGGCAGTATGTTACTGCTTCGGGCATTAACGGTGAGGTATACCTGAGCGAGTGGTCACCAGATGTTTTATTACTCTATAGAAAACTCAAGCAAAGGGTGACCGGGCAAGGACCTGGTCAAAATAATCATAAAACATCTGGTGAACAAATGGTTGCTCAGGTAAAAATGAATTAACGAGTTAAGTGAAATTAAATTAGGCGAAAAACTCTTAACGGAACCGTCAGCCGTACCCATGCAGGACCGCCCCACCAAACTGACACCTTCATTGCAACGTTCTTCAGGCAACGTGCTTCCAACGAACAGGAACTTCTATTGAAACGATACGCGAGTACAGATCGATAGGCGATCCCTCAACTAGAGGTAGCCGAGAATCATAGAAAACTTTTAGTCGAACATCACGCGAGTACATACCGATAGGTCAATTCCTCAGTCTAGAGGTAGCCAAGAATCGAACAGTGAAACTTCTATTCAACCGATACGCGAAAACACGTCGATAGACAATCCCTCAACTAGAGGTAGTCGAAAATCATACGAGATCTTTTATTCGAACATCACGCGAGTTCACACAGATAGGCGATACCTCAGTCTACAAATAGCCAAGAATCGTATCAAGGAATTCTATCAATCGACGCTATAGTACAATTAGATGGACAATCCCTCAGTCTAGATGTAGCCACTAATCATATCAATCGTAGAAGTTCGTAGCCATTGATCGTATCAATCGTAAAAGTTTATTACACTGCACTACTCATTCATAGTCAACCTTGTTATTCATTGTGTAAATATATACATTGTTGTTATATCGTGAGTGCTCAATTCTCGAACCTTGACTCCGGATCCCGTGATACCATCCAACTATTCATCGTCCGAAAACCTCGTACGACGAGGTGATTTGCCTTTGGGAACGCCACCATATGTGGGAGCAGCAGTTGCTCACGGGACAGATCACGTAAAAATTGCTATCCAGCGACACTCGTCCAACCATTGATACACGCACCACGGCCTTCTTGCCGGGTTGAGGGTTAATCGCGGATACGAGAGAGAGAGAGAGAGAGAGAGAGACGCCTGTGTTTCTCTCAGCGTCAACGCACACCACGGAATATTGGTTCAACGAGCAGCCAGATCCAGCGTGCATGACGTCAACATCTACATTTATAATTCCGATGGTAGAATTATGATGTGCAGTAACCTACATAGAGAAATCCATATAAAAAATACACGATTTATAATGAAACACAACTGTGGCAGTGTAACGGATTGGGACTGTATTTCAATTACTGGTGATGATATATTAGTTTCTATACACATAATTGTGCACAAAAATGTTTACTTGAACCTTTTAAAAAATAATAGCTTATTATGTAACATATATTTCATTAATAAGCAATATCCTCAATTGCTGAAAACGTATATACAGAACAGCCAACCTAATGAAAATTGCCATATGTCATTTTATGTTATCGGTTTTATTCTTTTATTCTTAATAAAAATGTGAAAAAAACGTATAATTATGTTTACAAAAAATATATAGTCTTGATTTACACAAAAAATAGGATAATTTGTGATCTGGGTCTTATTTATATTCATCGTGGAACAACTAATAAACCTAACGACTTATAAAAAATAAAAGTTATTATATAAACCATAAAATATCAAATAAGTAATGCATAGTCATATTCAAATAAGTAATGCAAAGTAACATATATCAATGGCATGATCAACATATTAATATTTTAGCTTTCTTTTCTTTCTGGACATACATTGTCGATAAAATTGAGTGAATATTCCGATAATATTTTACCGTTTGTTATACATATATCGCGATATGAAATACCTGACACGGTTATGATTTTGAAAGCGGACTTTTGCGAATAAAATAATCAAAATAGGACGCAAAGTTTATTAAAGAATTTTGATAATATGCATATAAGATTATGAATGTAATGACAAGTGTAATAACATAATATTACACGCGTACACAATACGATAGTTACAAAAACGAGAAAATCGTTTGTTTTAACCAAAAAAACCTGCGTTTTATACAATTATGCAAGGATAAAAAAATATTGGATACAAATGCCATAAGACAGTTCCAATCTTATGGAAATAAACACAATTAATATGACAACGTTACTTTTCCCATGTTTTTTCACCTATTGTACAAATCGAAATTCAAAATGTAAATCAAGAACACAATTTAATAACAATCGTATAAATATACAGTAAAGAACGACTGTGAAAAGTGCTTCCATTCGAGCCAAAACGTTAGTTCCGGTACGCATCATGTTATGGGATTAAATAACAAATCATAAATGTGCCCATAATTATGAAAGTGGTCTAAGTCATGATTTAAAAAAAAATGAGTTTATCAGTTATTTCACACCACATTATTTTAAACTAAATTTATTCAATGTAATTTTTACGATATCGTCAAAAATGAACCTTCAGATAGTGGTTGTAATTTCAACGTTATACGGAATTCATATAGTGTTAATTATGAAAGTGATCTAAGTCAAACATTTTTTAAAATTATATAAACATAACTTGAAAATGGCGCATGGCCCTCTTTGAGATACTTGTTCAGGCCAAAATCGTAACATTAAAGTAGCACTGACATGGATGAAAATTGCTCAGTCATCAAATAATAATATTGAAACGGTAGACCACAAATTTTTGGTATCGGGTCATTCCTTCCTACCGAATGACCGTGATTTTAGGTTCATAAAAATGAAAATAAAAAAGCGAATTACTTATACAACCCTAAGCATTATTATGAATTGATAGAAAAGTGTAGAAGAAGAAATACATTTTCGATAAAACGAATGTGGCAGCCGGATTTTATTTCAACGGAATCATTAGAAGAGTCAATAACAAGAAGAGTAAAAAATACCGCGCGCGAATCTGTCTCTTGGCTGCAAATTCAATGGATGAGATTCTTGAAAAATGAACGTTATAAAATGTTCTATAAAACTCATTTAGATGATTCCAAATTCCACGTTTCGGATCTTTCACGTGAAAGAGGAAGACCAAAAATATACGGAAATATTAAATTACTTCCATTATGCACTGCTACTAGACCAGTAAGAGAAGGAAAACATAAAGATATCATGTCATTACTACCATACATCCCTCCAGTTCTTCAGGAACATTTTAAGAATCTTAAAAACTCGAAATGATAAAAATAGATTACTTTTTAAAAATAATTAATAAATGTTCATGAATGATTTCATTAAAATTATTGTTTCAAATAAAACTCATAGTTATTTATTGCTTTAAGTCATTTATAGGCCATTCACTTAATTTTGAAAATGTTCTAAGTCAATTCAAGTTTTAAAAACAACTATTTTGTATGAAATTCACACAAAATTTCGTATTTATAGTAAATTTCCATTAATCAAGACTAAGAAAATTATAAATTAAAATGTCGCATGATGTAAAAATATTTTTTTAATTTATTCAAATGCAATTCATTAAATATCTCAAAACGAGAAATATATGACTTAAACCACTTTCATAATTATGGGCACAAATAATACCCGATCGATTTCGAGAGTTGCTCCAACAGATCACATCAAACAATCAATTTATCAAATGCACGAACAAAAGGAAAAAACAGATGACAATCTGAGTCATAAGATAATGTATACAACGTGTCTATTAAGACACTCTCTATTTTTATATGATCATGTCTTTATTTGCAAACCAACTCCATAAAATTCCATGCTATTATTTATTGCATTCTAAAAGTTTTAGATTTACATAATTTAAACCCCGATATGGCCGTCAGTATTTTCGATGCGTTTTTCTAAACAAACTGGTACGTTAACAACTGCCAATTGCTGCATACGCTGTGGAACGTCATTGGATGCGTTGATAATCTTTCTAATGTAATATAATATTAAATAAGTAAATGTGATCGTAATTATATTGTATTGGACATTATTTTGATCAGAAAGATCTCACCAATATGTTAACCAAATTGTAGAACAAGACAATTAAATTAAAAAAATTATATTATTACGTTAACAACTGTCAACTTATGAACTTTTTTCAAAGAATCTGCGTCGCATAGTGCATCGTGTGCAATATCACACTCCTGGTTAGTTCTGATGCAGATAGCATAGGCGTAGACGCAGCGCAATGACATTTAGGAGAGTACTTGAGAGCGACCGTTGTGGAGATTTTACTGTAACTTGTATTGTAAAACAAATGAATGTTCTAATTGAAATTAATATAGTCTAACCATGTTGGAAAGCATATTACTACGTAGACATGAAGTTTTCTACAGGATTTCTATCATTTTAATAAGATTTCGAATAAAGTATCTGGAGTTTTGAATAAATTACAGATTATTCATTACATGCAATATAAAAAAAAATACTGCTTTACCAGAAATACGTATACATTTCCATTAATTTTTTTAAATGGCCTTATAAATTATAGTGTACACTAATGTCACAAACCAGCAACTGTGCGTTGGAAAAACTAACATGTTTGAATTACGCTTAGAAGTGCCTTGCTTGTACGAATTCTAAAACGGTTCGTTGTATTTGCATCTACCATATGATATTCTGCTAATACAAATGCATACACATGATAATTGCCAGGTAATATTTAATGAGCAATTAGTGTATCATTCACATAAAAACTATTGCACGTATGTAATACTAATAATTTGAAAATGGTAGAAATTATCATACAGTGGACTAATATAAATGCATTGGTGAACAATTGTCGCAGCATGAACAAAAAGACTGCTTTCCGACGCTGAAAAAGAAGTGAATCAATTTTGAAATGCATACATAATAAATTGCACATGTTACGAAAGAAGTGTCGTTCAATCTGACCAACGATGACGAAAGTTATTTGTTAATGCACGTCATATCGTAACTGAACATTTTACGTGTTGCTGTTTATTTACGAATTCTACAATGTAGAATAGTAAAAATAATTAGGAGAAAAAAAAACAAAGAATTTAATAATAATAAACGACATTGTGTAGCTCATTGCTTCTAGCTTGCTTTTGCCTAACTTGTTATGCAACGTTTAATATTATTTGTGTCAAAAGTGTGTAAAGGATGACGTACAGGTATTCGTATTTCGACGATAATGCAAAGCACGTTCTGTTACTCG
Source organism: Ampulex compressa (assembly GCA_038496175.1). Lineage (NCBI taxonomy): Eukaryota > Metazoa > Arthropoda > Insecta > Hymenoptera > Ampulicidae > Ampulex > Ampulex compressa. The sequence continues at coordinate 5,147 of JBCFXI010002409.1, read as the reverse complement.
CGAAGCCACCCAGTGAAAATGACAGAGAAAGAGAGAGTAAATGTATAGAATCGAGAGAGAACTAAACCTTAAGGGCATGTATTTTAAGGACGACAGGAATACGAGGTAAAGAAAGCAATTCGAATAGAGATGTAATGTCGAGTTGTGTGTGAAACAACAAATTTTCTAGATATAGACAAATTATTGAGACGTGTACTGTTCATACGATTTAATTATTGAGACACATTTTTTGTGTACATTAATTGTTTGTATTCTTTATTGTTATATTTGCTTAATTTTAATGCACCCGTTTATTGTTTTTTTTTTCCATATAATTTCATAATCTTAATATTATTAATGTTATTTTCTACAATTATAGGATTAATATATCTGAATAAAAAACTGGCATGAGGTCCAATATGTGAGCTACATGCCTCTTTTCAAGATAAATGCGTTGTTTGTGAATCCTCATTCATTTCATGTGCCATTGTAAACTTTGGCGACTCTAATTCGTCAAGAGCTGTTTTCGGCGAACGCCATGCTGTATATTATCAGATTACTCAGTTCCTGCACTCGTGCATCGATTCTGGTCGGTTTACAATGTTTATGATACCCCACACTCTTACCTTCTCAACAGTAACAATAACAAAGATGCATCAACAAATCGGTAAATCACAGAGAAGCGCATTGAAAGCAGTATTCGGTATAGCAAATTCGTATGGTATTGAGTATACCAGTATTCGTATGGCAAATGCCATACTAGACAATAATTGAGTTTAGTAAAAATTATAAATAATTATTCAACCTGATTAAATGTTCTATTACAATTCAAATTTCAACATAAAACGTTCTCTTCTTAGCTTGCACATAACTGTTTAGATAAGTCAAATTAAATAATATTTTTTGGACACATCAAATTAAATAATAATTTTGGACACATCAATAACTTTGTGTTTTCTTACGTAGCTTCTTCTTATGTTTTTGTGTGCTCTTTACTGAACAAACAAGGACATTTTCAGTTGTGAGGATTACAATAACGCTCTGAGGGCTACCGGTGATCGGCAAAACCAATATTGCCAGAAACACGTCATTGAAGTAACTTTCTTTACTTAAAAATTTTTTGACATTAATATTGTTGCTAAAACGGTGTGACAAAATTCATGCAATATAGAATATATATATATAAATATATATATAGCTGTAGTAGCTAAATCTTATGTGCGTATATTACGATGCGTTATATTAAAACACTCCAGATAAAGGAAAAGTAAACCACGTATAGTCTCCACAGTATGCTACAATTGTTTCACAACTTTTTATTGCTCTCGTCCTACCTAGATTTTTTAAATTTTGTTGGTAACATATTTTATAAAATTCCAAGTAAAATAACAAACAACTGCGATAAATGACTACTCGAAGAAAGGAAATAAAAAAATAATAATAGAGATAACAGACTGTTGCAAGAAAATTAAAAAATCCTGCGAGTACAAAAAAATGCAATTCAGCGGCACCGCGAGCACCGGTGACCCGCACTAAGATAAATGTTTCTCACATAATTATACGTTTTAACTTGTCTGCTGTGAATAATAGTCCATAATAATTGTATGGCATATAATAAAAAATGTATGGAAGCCGTGTAAAATTAACATGGCATTGAACATGTTAATATGTTTTGAGGAAACAAATCCTAGATTTAAATCTTTTATGCGCCATCAACAGCAAAATTAAAATTAATATACCGAAATTAATCAAAATTTAGAATATTTCGAAAATGGTTCTAGATCAGAACCAATATCAGAGTTCAAAGGAATCCTGATCGATTAATTCGGTTACAATCTCCTTCTCTCAGTAGTCTGTAGCAATTGCGCTTGCATATTAATCTGATTTACACAGGTGACTTACTTGCCAGAGCATTGTCTCGTGGTACTGTGACAATCGTTATTAACACTTTGAGAGCCCCACCGGCGTGAATGCGGGTTTCTGAGCGACCACTAGCCTACCGCTATCCTACCACTGGCCCGAACGACGCTCGGAGTGTAAGCAATCTGAATTTTTAATCTAGGCAAATCTAAATATTTCTTTGTCACTGCTTAGCTCAGTGTCACTTACACTTGTGCGCTGTCTGATAAACATTTTAAGGATCAATAACTAAAGATGCGAACAGAATATACTGCTCGACTGAATGATGATTTTTGTATAAATGCAATGAGCTTCCACAAAGTTATTTTCAACAACGGTGTTACTGCATTAGGCAAACGGTAAGGAATACCTGAGCAAGTCCTCCTCAGAAGTTTTTTTACTACACAGAAAACTCAACCAAAGGGCGACCACATAATGAGCTGCTTAAATAACCATACAACATTCGATAAACGAATACCTGCACAGGTATAAATTAATTAGAACGTGGAAAATACACAATTGGAGGTAACCGAAAGTCATATCGCGCTGCTTACAATTCGAAGCGTTCAAGCAGAGAGCGGTAGTTTGAGAGCCTTGAGGAAAACACAGCGGTAACCCACATACAGGTTACGTGGCGTTTAACGTGTTAAATGCTGAATATCTGACCATTGATCTTCTGTTGTACGATACTACTGTTGAACATGATTATTGCTGAACAGACATCAATTTTTTCTTCACCATCGCTGCTTTACTCCTTTTTACCAAATTAAATTGTACCATAAACTTGCACGGCATATTTGTCGACATTCCAATCTATCCTACAACTTTAAGAGATATTTTATAGATTAAAGCAATTTGAAAACAAATAAACACTAAAAACGGATGGTTATGAAGAGAAATGGATAGTGAAGGACAGTGCGAAAAAATCAATGCATTACTTAAGTACTGAAAACAATTGGCTAAACAAATCTATGATGTACATTGTCAAAAGAAATGAGAAAGTGTAAAATAAAAAAAAAAGGTGAAACAAAGAAATCGATCAGCCCAATATGATAATAATAGACTAATATCGGCAAGAAATGCTTAAAAGAAGATAACAGCTGATTGGAGTGCGGTGGACCGTAACCGCTTCTTGGAGCCGTGTCAAAAAGACTGCTGGATATTAATAACCGGGCGATCCAATTGCCCGTGAAATCTTGTTAAAACCAGACGTATCCGCAAGTGACTTATACGAGAATAAAGATGAAATTTATTAGTGAATTTTGGAATTTCCTTGGCGACTACATTACCGCAGTGGAAATGTTCCTTCTACATTTATATATAGAAAATTGATGTTCCAAGTTAATGTAAAACAATTGTTTATCCATTTAACTATAAATGTAACTATCATGTTACAACGTCAAAAGTGAATTGTGCACAAGAAAAATTAACGCAAGAAAAAAACTTTATACCAGCATTTTCGCGATTTAGATCCGTTGTGGAATTACAGCTTCTTTTATGTTCAATAAATCTTAATGTATATGCACTGCCCATAAATAATATCTGTGGTATCGAAAAATAACCAGATAAAGATGCAGATGTCGTGCGCGCTCCATATCGCGACGGGTATCAGTTTTTGGAAAGACGTCATTAGATGACGCATACGCGTTAAACAGTGCTATAGAGCTTACATCGTAGAGTGTGTGCGTATATGTGTATGAATGAACGAAAGAATTTGGTAATTATGGTAAATAACCAGCGATCATAATTAGTCGTCGTGGCGTGTTGGCATCAATATTTAATCGACATGTTTAAATTTTTAATTCGCAGGGATTATTAATTGCTGAACATTAAACAAGCTTTTAACATTTTGTTTGCATACCTTGAACATCAATTTAGCCTATAATGATTTTGGCATTGATTCTAGAAGATTTATTGTAATGTAGTGTCTGTCTTAAATCTTACTCATTGCTTATTTTTCCTTTTCTAATCCGTCAATATAATAGCTGCGAGGGATTTCTTATAAGATAAACGTCTGATGATTGTGACATGTCAGAAATTGCTTTGATATGTTATAAAAAAAGCACTCCCGTGTTCTCCTGATTGTATGATTTGGATCGATATCCTGCTAGAACTGAAATGATTCTTGTACGTCTAATTTAATCGTACATGGTCGTAAATTATCTCGCAACACATCGTTATACATTTTATCGTTTACAATTCCTTCGATAAATGTTAAATTCCCCATTTTATTATGTAATATGTTGTAACCGTTCACTTACATTCGTGGCATATGTAAAGGGTACTGAAGACGTCGAGGTAAATGTTCATATAAATTTTTCTCGCCTAAAGGAGATGTCGAGAAAGCGAGATTGTCGTAGTTGAATTTGGAAGTCTCTCTTCCTCGAGTAGTTGATAGATCGTCAGTCCACGGGGCCCTCTCTCCCACTAATCAGGGGTTTACACCCAAGGCGACTGTGCTAGCGGAAAAACACCTTGTTACTGGCGAGGAAAATTTTCTGCTCGACGACCATAGGAGCGTGTAAAACCCTTCGTAGGAACCCGCAATAAGCGTGCGCCTCCAAGGACATGAGTGCTTAACGCCTCATGCCCAGATACCAGTAGTCTGCGTCCCAGTGGTATCTTACTAAGTCTTTTGAGGTAAATTTATATTAAATGATTAATTATCTCATAATAATCCATTGTATTATATTCTTCATGTTATTACAATAATCCATTATATCATTATAATTCGTTCTATTCTGATTCATTGATTTATGTTTTTACGTTAATAAAATTTAGTTTTTATTGTATACTCGGAGGGACTCTCGCCTTTCATATTCGGAACGCCTCTTATATTGGCGCTGCTTACCTCATTATATTTTACTATTAATAAATAATGAATTAGTGCCCCCTTTTCTTTCTCTATTATCTACTCTGAGCTAACCGAATAAATTAAGTGCTATCCGTGATGATAAAAACAAGAGGGTCACAATGTTACCCCAAACCATTGGCCGAATGTTTATATATTAACAAATATCAAGTATACTAATAATAATTAACATCAATATTAATATATTAATGAATAACCGTCAGCCACGCCAATTTTTTTTCATTATCGCAGAAAATATGATACTCTTGTCGTTTCTCTTACAATATTCTCATGCTCTTTTATATTGGGTTGTTCGGAAAGTCATTTCATTTTGTTTTTCGTTTTTCACCAACCAAAAACTACTGTGTAGAATTAATAGAACTTTTTCACACACAAGCCTTGCAATATCAGCTCTCAA
>JBCFXI010002408.1:0-23296 GCA_038496175.1 Ampulex compressa | reverse complement strand
TATATATATTAAAAAATCCATCAAATAATATTAATTACATAGTAAGAAATCAAAAAAGTTATTATGATTTATACAATTACATAATTACATATGTATATGAAGGTATGTATGAACACTGTGTGCAGATGATTCACTAATTCAATAATAATAATAATTCAAGCAGAACCGTTTATAGACTAGTTTATATCTATTTTATACATATACTGCATACATATGTACATATAATCTAGTCTTTAAATGGTTCTCCTTGAACTGTTATTATTATTGAATTCCTAAATTATCCACACACAGTTTTCATACCTATCTTCATCTTCATATGTGATTAAGTATGTAGTTGTATGAATCGTAATACAATATTTTATTTCTTACTATGTATTTAACATTATTTAATATATCTGTATGTAAACCTATAACACTCCCTAGACTCGAAACAGCAACAATGATTATGTTTTTCTGCTAAACACAATTCGCTGCCACTTTTGTTTAATACAGGATTATCTACTCACATACACTCGTTCCTCAATTTACGCGATACTTCTTCGCGCAGTACACCATTTTAATAGCACTTTTATAAAGCCTTATTCTATTCGGAATTAGTTTTTCTTTGTTTAAAATAAAACATTTGTTTAATACAGAGGCTTAAACGGCTAAAAAATATATCTCATAGTACATAAATCAGTTTTATTTATGACAGAAAATGTTTTTTGTTCATTTTAAATGTCAAGCTAAATATTTGACAAGCCATGAAATGTTAGTAAAACTTAAAAAACAACTGCAATAAATATAAAAACATATTACATAAACGTAATCAAAAACAGTTCTTGGAAAAGGTGATCGAAGAAAAAACACGCTGTTAACATAACTGTAGCAAAAGTGATTAGCATTTTTGATAATAAGGAAATGGACTTCCAACGAAACAAAAAAAAAGTTAAATTCTTTGATTAAAAGTGACAGGGAATATATTTACATCTTTATCTGAACTTTAAACAATATTATTTTTGGATACATATATGTATAAAATAAATATTGCTATATCACATACGACCTTTCCTCTTATCTTTTTTTTCCTGTGTTGGCAGGCATTTCGCATTAACCAGTTGATCGTGTAAAAAAATCGTAATACAAATACGCTGCATAGATCGAAAAACGAATGTATTTTGTCTTAAACGTAGGAGACTCTGCATATATAACGACCAGTGCTCTTCACAAGCATTTGTCACTCATTACAGCTGATTTTTACCAATAATAGTTCTGGGATTGTCAAATAAAACTGAATATAACTTTTAAAATTAAATATGAATTTATAAGATATCATTTCTTTTATACAAACTTAATTCCACACATTTCCGATAAATTAATAATTGGCTTTGTATAATTTTTTTATTACATGTTAGGAAATTATTAAAAACAAAACGGATCTATCTGAAAAAGCTCTGTAAACTCCGTTTTATTTGTAAACACTATATACGTTTAATATACTATTAATTTATAGTAGACAGATATAATTTTTATACTGATTTAGTAATTTCTTACTTGTAACTTCATGGATTGTTATAGATTAATAAGTTACAAAAAAGAAACATCTCATATCGTTAAACAGACCTCCATGCAGTTTATAGTCGTAAGTAAGAATTTCATTACCACCATGTAAGAAACCGATGTAGACGCGATTCCTTTATAGAACGTGTAAACAACGTTCTTGTAATACGATTCTAATAAACAATTCGTTATTTCCTATTAACACAGTCCGTATCGCGTAGAGCGTATACGCCCCACGCTGAATTTTCCATTCGGGCTATTTAGAATTCTCCTTGCAAAACGAAAAATCAAAGAGGAATTGTTTTTTACTAATTATAAAAATCGCAAGACACACGTTAAAAGCAAATTGTAATAACGTGACAAGAAACACCCCGCATGGCTTGAACGAAAATCAAAAATAAGTCCGAAAGTAATGAAAAATCGGTCCGGCACGGATCGTGTTAATAACTACGAATTAGAGAAATATCGTGCGTTATTCTAGAACTCTTCCCCCTCGTATGATAGCGTGTCCATAGAACGAACTAATGTGAGGTAAGAACGCGACGAATAAAAAGGCAGGGGGGCGCGGTGGAGGGGGAAAAGACAGGGAACAAAGGGTAGGCAGAGAACATCGTACCTGTGCAATTACGAAGCTTCGAACCTAAATGTACACGCCTCTATGCCGCACGCTAGGAGTCGCACGACTGCGAATGAGTCAGCCTGAAACAGCGTGACTCGCCTCCCAAAACCGCGTATTATTCGCATGCGTTTCAAACAAATCTCTCAACGGAAGAAAAGACAACGTTATGATGACTATTTCCCCTAGCATGCGAGATTCTATATGGTTTCTATATGAAAAATTGTAAAAAGGTAAAATTTCGGTGGTAGCGTGGCGAGCATTTCGAAATTTAAATCCGTAATACAAATTTTTGTTTATATTGAACATTCTCGATATATTGCAATTGCAACTACCTTATTGGTATGCATGCAAAGGAGGATAGGCCGATGTAAGTTAGTGCTCGAAAGTTTCAAATCGGAGCGACACGAATAAATGTTTCTGCTTTTATATATTTCAAAGCTATGATAATATACATTTACACAAATCTAAGGAAGAATAATAAGATTGTGAGTATTATTCTAGATTGATTGGAAACCATTGCTTTAAACAGTTCTTTGTCACTTTTGCCTCGATAATTTCTTTTCTTTTTAAGGAGGATTTTCTATGGTACGGATAGCTTATAAAATTAGAAAGTAACAGAGAAATATAAACAATTTGTTGCAATGTTTTTTGATAGATGTGCATTATAAATAATAAATCTACAGCTTACAATTCTGTCTTTATCTGTGTATATTTACTTAAAACATAGCAATCTTGAAGCATATATGAGCCGTTCAGTGCACATATCGATTAACTCCATAAAACAAAAAATTGAGAAATGCGATGAAATAATGTATATTGTTTTTTAAAATTCCTCTTATAATATAAATTCAAATATATAATGTAGAATGCATAAATACAGATATAGCTTTCATCTAACGGCATATGAAATTAATAAGAAAAAATGGCCAAAAAAAAATCAAAATGGCTTCTGAAATAAATTACTTATTATTCAATGGCCAAACAAATGTTACCGTTTAATGGTGTTAATCTTTATTATTCAGGAAAGTTATTATAAATATAAAAAGTTATGACTATACCAAGTGCTTTGACACTTAAATTTAAGATTTTTCAAAAAGTGGAGTTAATCGATGTGTGCACTGAACGGCTCATATATTAGTATCATTTTTGATCACAAACTTCAGAACAAACTTAACAGTGATATATTTAAACATTATAAAGTAGCTCTTTGATTTATAATTTTCCATAAAATCCGAAACAGTAAGCCATTTAGAACGATAGCCACAGATAAAAAACTACTTTGAATTTACAGTGAGTTAAAATGCTTATGCAGTAATTAAACGCTGTATGCATACATTCTACGTATAAGCGTATTTTCCCTCGTGGCTCGGGTTGGACTTTAATAATAAATTTTAATAATAAACTTATGTTTATATATACAGATACAAATATAGTATCACATCTAGGTTATATCGCCAATTAAACAAGAAATTTTATATAATATAAAAACGCTTGATGTTATAAAAAAAAAAAATTTAACTGTTTCAATGCTATCGGAATATATGTGTAGCAGAAAAACATTCAATAAGACAAAAGTATACTTATGGGACAAAAAATAGTTTACAGTTGTATTATAGTGCAACACCGGCTGTTTATTCAACTTCTCGATTAAATATTTTTATTTGTTAAAGTCTGAGACAATGTATGTACTTCCTAAAGTATTATTCAATATAATACTAATGAGTCATATACATACTATACATCAGAACAGATATTACATACTATATTACTATCTCCTCGACCGCCCTGCTACAATAGTAAATTTCAATATATAAAGCATTTTTATTGCAGTCCCATCAAATCAATTCTGCAAAAAAGAATTTGCTGTCCTGTAAACTAGCTTAAAAGGTTTAACGTATTAATTAAAACTAAGTTTATAAAAATACTCAAAAAAATATCCTCGCGTTTTACGAATTGCTAAACCAACAATATTAAACCAGTAGCCGGTTAAACTTTCATATCTGGTCTTTAACATACACCTGCATTTTTAAATAGTCGCTTGGATATGTTTAGATTATATGTTTTATTCTTAAAATTATTATATTATATTATGAGGTATACAATACTATGTTGTAGTTTTTATAATATTGCAAAGAACTATATAAGACCTGAAAAAAATAAACATAGTGTATGACTGCTAGAAGAACAGCTGAATACTTTGGCCGTCAAAACACGGTTGCCAGGACATTATACCATATGGCGTGTTTTGAAACGAACCCTCCGAAGTTCAGAGTCACGCACGTTGCGTGTGCAATACGAAAGCAATCAACGCCTATACGTGTATTAAGTGCATTATTTATCACAATTTTTCCACGTCCTTGTGCCGATTTATAATGATTTTAATGGGATAATGCGAACAAAAAAAAAATGTTATTAACTCTTCTATCTGTATGGGGAATATTTTTATTACTAAACAGTAAAAATGTTATTAAATAAATGATTAATACATAAAAATATGTTGTTCAGGCCTAATAATGAAATATCAGTATCAAGTACAATTTTGACAAGATAACTTTGTTTGTTGATAAGTTTATGTTCATATAATGATATCCGATTAGAAAAATCGGCTATGTATTTAAAATACTGACCAAAAAATAATTAAAAATGCGAAATTCAGTGAACATCAGACCATCAATAAAAGTTGCGCCTGCATATGATTCAATGAGACAACCACCTTTTTCGTTTTCTCCGTGTAAGAAAATCTGCTGCCCCGTTTATTGAAAACATGCACAGCAATGTTTAGCGGTCTCGTGGTAAACCGCCGGATTTTTCTTAAGGCGAGGGATCCGTAATATAACACTTTTGATAGTGTCGGTTATGGAAGTAAACTTAGTCACTGAGGCTTCGTAAAATAGAGGAAGGTAATATTAGCTCCAGCATTTTCTCGATTATTCTTTGAAACCAACAATAAATTCTCCCCCTACCGTTCTTTTATTCTCTTTATTACATCAGAAATATTGTATCACTGATGTCTCTACAACTCCAACATGCTTCGTACTAGAAGAAAATATATATAGTGAACGTTGATGAACACGTTCATATTTGTAGTAAACGTAATTTATTTACTCGTTTAACGTTTAACCCCGATTTCGTTAATTTATGTATATTTATATTTATATATACGATTAAATTATAGTTCGGTGCAACCTGATACGCGTGCCACGAAATATATATATATATATATATATATATATATATATACATAGCCACACCCGACACGTGCCTAAATCTAAAAGCGCGTGTCAAAAATGCGTCAGTCGAGTTTTTGCACAGAACTTTGATTGAGGAATTAAAGAACATGGATGCGCAATCTAACGACGTCTTATTCAACTAAGATGTCGTTACCTAGAATCTTCCAAAATATTACCGACTCTTACGGTGCCGGAATATTGTACATGCACTATTCGCAGGTATTAACTATTTTCGAAATCAATACAGCTAATAACCCTTAAGGCGAGGTCAAGCAAAATGACTGCACTGAATACCATTCGACAATTATAAATGTATATATTCTTTAAACTCTTTTTGAAAATCGTTTAAATGATAATCAATTTTTACGTATTGATGCATAATGTAAATTATGCCAAAAATAGATTTAATTTTAGAATGCTCTACTCGCATGAATTTTGTCCAAGAAGTACGTCGAGTAAGATTGAACTAATAGCACGGTAATATTCTTCGTAAAATAGAACGTTTCATGTTTTTGTAAAAAAAAAAAAAATATTAGCAGATATATGACGTAGTAATATTTGCACGTGAGTCACACAATAACTACATTCCGTGATTCAAAGAAGCAAGGTTTATCCGGCTACTTCCAGTTTGAACCGACCTATACGGCACAATAAAAAAAAATAATTCGACGATCAATAATATCACAATTTGGGATATACTAATTGAGTCGTACGTGAGAAAATAGCGTTTCTTCGTTTCTTTTTTTTTTTGAGCGATGTCTCCGAGATATAAGACCTCTATAAAACAAATATCGAGATATTAATTGTTTCATTATGAAATAAAAAATTATTTTTGTGCAAACAAAAATTTCTGATATTCCGATTTAACACCAGATCTATCGACTACTAATAATCGCTTCTCGGCCCATTACTTTACATCTACTATAAACATGAATAAAAACAAATGGGTACACAGAGAATAAGTAAATAACTATATTCAAGCGTTTACATATCACGATAAAATAATGAAAATTTTATAAAAATACATCGTACTTTTTCTCAGAAATGACAGATCCGTCATTTGTACTATTCAGTAATTCTAGTGTTAAATGTTGTAAATAGATGAGTGAAAGGAGAGGCAAAATGCTACATTAGGGTAACGTCTACACAACCCCTATTCTAGAAAATTACATAAATAATGAATTGCGCATAGATAAGGACACTTACTTGCTTGATTTGCGGGTTTCATCAAGAAGTCCTTGATACGTTCCGGTGGACGTCATCCTGGTGTTCAATCGCACGCTACAGTGAATATTTATCCGGCAACCGTCACACAGATTTTGCGGTACGCAGGAACCCAAACACGTCCCTTCCCTTTGTCGAACGAAATCAAATACAATCGTAGACTGCGATTGGTCGGCACTACCACAAATTCTGACGTCACGTGACTAGTCAATATAACTCTTATATTGTCCCCTTTCTTTGTAACAAGATTCTTTATAGCATTGCATTTACAACAAATGAATTAACTTAATTATATAGTAATATATTATTATACTGGAATAACTTTAGAATACGTTTTAACTCCTAACTCTTAAATCATTACTAGTGGGCGTACCTTAGTTAAAGTCCAACTTACATTAAGGCGGTCCTTTCTGATTAGGTTGGGAAAAGAATAAGAGAAATTAAGGTTTTCAATCACTGTACAATATTGTAACAGTCAGATAATGTTAACAGCGTAACTTACAACAGACAATCGATTTTTGCAACATATGTAATGCTTAGTACATGTGTTACAGCGATCTGATAATTTATTTTTATTATAGTAAAAGGAGTTTAAAACATAATGGAGTATTTTATATATTATAATTAAAATTGTATAATAATAAAAAAATCGATTGATGTACACTATAAAACTCCGATAAACATTTTCTTTCACAATTTATAGTTTACTTCGTAGCCCTCCAGATGGAGCATGTGATGTTGGAATTGTATACTACGCTTCCTTACGATCTATAACAGTTACACGGTTCAGATTGGTCGAGTTGTAAATTCATTAATTATACATATCTGTATAAATGGTGCGAAACGTTAGAAAGCTTCGTTCAACAGTTTTAAGTAAATCATTTTTCCTTAGTTTCTTTTCAAATTATCTAAAAAGGTAGAAGAGGTTCGAGAACCAGTAAATATGTTAAATCAAGCTGTTGTTGAAGCTTTATATTCGGCAACGTACATTGAAAATTATCTGGATTGTGTGGAAAATCTGCCAAACGATTTACAGAGACACGTCTCTCGTCTACGTGAATTGGATGCTACTTGTCAAAGTAATTAATTCTTATTGCATTGTCAACGACCCTGTTATGTCTCAGTTAAAAAAATATAAACTTACATCCAGTTTTTTCTTTTTGTTTTTCAAAAAATTGTTCAGTTTTCCCATGACTAAAAGAATACTTTATAGTGTACTAATTTATAATGCCTAAAAAAAATTGTACATAAAAGCATTATCCTTGAAGAGATGTAGCAGTGATTATTAAGTTGACAATAAAGTCTGCTGTAAAAATCAAAATCGTAAAATTTATGACACAAAAAAGTGGAAAAAGTTTAGAGATATAGGCAAGAATATTAGATTTTTGCATACTTATTTACAACATAGAGTTGATAATTATATAATTATAGTCTCTATAAAATAATTGAAAAACATCATCCTTAATAATGTCATTCTATTTACTTTTATTTTTAGCTTACTTAAGGGAAGTAGACCAACAGCAAGAAACACTCCGGAATGACACTGATCTGGCAGTAAGAAGAAGAGCGCTTTTACGAGTACAACAAGCCTTGATTGCAGCACAGGAAATAGGAGATGAAAAATTACAAATAGTTCAGCAAGTACAAGATCTTATAGAAAACAAATCCAGGCAACTGGATTTAGATTACAGAAATCTGGGTATGTTATTACACCTAATACATATATATTTGTATTGGCGATATCAATTATGCACATTATAATAAAACTATTATATATTCCTATAATGCTCAATATTTTTTGGTCTCCCTAGACTTTGGAAAGGAACAAGAAAGTTGTGAAACAAATCGTGAGTCAAATGCAAATGTAAATTCAAACACATCTAGTAATGCAAACAATTCAGAGCGTCAACCAAAGCGGGCAAGAAGAACAAGAACCGAAACGCTAGTTGAATCTGCGCATGCAATGGACATGATTGTCATGGCTGAGACACGATCCAATGCTTTATCTAATACCAGTAATGGAAGTCAAAAGAAAACGACGACTACAAATACTGGAAAGAAAAAGAAGAGAAAGTCTAGACAAGGCACTCAACAGAATCAACATCGTGAAGATACTCCACCACCACCAGAAGATGATCTAGCCATAGACCCGGATGAACCAACATATTGTTTATGTGATCAAATATCTTATGGAGAGATGATACTCTGTGATAACGATTTGTGCCCCATAGAGTGGTTCCATTTCTCATGTGTATCATTGAGCACAAAACCGAAAGGAAAATGGTTTTGTCCAAAATGCAGAGGGGACCGTCCTAATGTTATGAAACCAAAAGCGCAGTTTTTGAAAGAGTTGGAAAGGTATAACAAAGAAAAAGAGGAAAAGTCGTAGCAGGAAAAGAATGATGGAAAGTTTAAAAGTTTTGAGAAATTACATTGGTCCTAACTCAATCATTTACAGAAACTCATTTACATTTCCATAAAACTCTGTTTTCTAAACGTTTCCTTGTATAATTGCATTGCTCTGAAACATCAATCAGTATAAAAACATATGTAATAAATATAAAGATTAAAGATAGGAGTTTAACTTAAATGTTAAATGAAATCTGTAATTTATTCAAAAGTGTATATACACCATTTATTTTATATACGTTCATTTTCATCATTAAAACATTTGTTCATACTATGCCATCTGGTAAACTATACTTGTATGATATTTCTCATTGTAAATATTGTGACAAAAATATTAAGTAATAGGGAGTAAAACAAAATCTTATGCAATGCATATCCTTTTTGTTTTTTCTTTTAATCATTTTGTGCTGATTGCAAAACATTGAAAATAACTGTGTTAAACCTGTCAAGCAGAATTAATATATAAAGAATGTTTAGTGTTGTTATCAACAGAGTATCATTTTTTATACATGTAATGTAAATAGCTATATTATCTACAATATGTTAAAGGATAATTCAAATATATGAATAAGTTATGACTATCATTTAACAATTCGATTTCTGAAATAAAATAAAATCAGATTTCTGTTGCAATCACAGTATTAATAAAACTAAATGTATTTTGTTATAGTAGAACCAATTATATTAAGGATACTTTATTTTAATATCGCTAATGTCAAATTAATATATGAATAAGATATACTACTGTATTGTTACAGAATATTAAAAAAAAGATAAAGTGATTGCATCATTTTATAAGAACAGTTCGAATTATTAATTAAATTCTAAGCAAAGATAAGAAAAATACCAAAGTCATTCAAGCTCCTTAAGAATTACATGATTATCGAATTATACACACATACACATAATAAACAATTTCTTTTATCAATAGAAATTCTATATAAAACTCAACTTTTGTTAAAAACGCTAGTACATAATAGATGATAGAAATTATTGTTTTACTTGTAGATTATTAAGAAAACCATATCAATATATAAACAAATTTTTTTTAAATAACTTGCATTCTTACAACTAGGGATATAATCTTTTGTATGAAACATCTTTATAAGAAAGAGATTTCTTGTTATTATTAAATATTCTACTTTGTATTTCATTAATAATTATACTTTCTCCTTACCTATCACAATCATTTATTTATAGCCTATGCTTAACCACCAATAATCTTTTCATATAAAGGTCTACATTGAAGAGATGATAAGAATTAAAGAACAAAAAGCAATATACAGTCATATATGTTTTTATTTTTGTTGTCCAGATGTTAAAGCGGTTTTTCCAACAACAACCTTTTAATTTTCATGTACTTTGCAGAGGTATTTCAAAAAGTTTAACTTATATCCGTGTACTGTGATTCTTACATTCCAAATGAATGTTACAAAACGGTATTTGTATTCGCCTTTTTCATTGTTTATTTAATTTACGTATATGCACCTAAAATCTTATTGTAATGAGCAAAAACGATACACATCGTATTTATACTTATGAGTAAAGATCACATAAGTTCACTGTGCAATTCCACATCGTTCTGATACTCTACAGCACATATATCTGAAACAGAATGAACTTTACATAATTATAGACAAATATCCATAACTTATAAATGCTATAAAATAAATGAGAATTATATTAATTTTGAAATTATAATAAAAATATTTCCATGGATATTACTAAAATAAAGCTACAAAACCAGTAATGTTCTGATCATTCCAATTGTAAAAATGTTAGAATACATAAAAAAACTGTACTTAATGATAGCGGTGATCCTCTGTATGACTTTCTTGAAAGTTCAACCATGATTGTTCGACAACAGTAGCTACTCTCTTTTCATATTCTCGCTTGTTTTCTTGATAGAGTTGTGCCGCTAGTGAATTCGCTGGGGAATTTGGATTTGGTTCATCCAGAAGGGACTGTAACACATATTTTATCAATAACATTAGTAGTATTTCCTGTACATATATAGTCAAACACTGCGCACATCTTCCAACGTTGTTGAATAAAGTTACAACTCTGTAAGAATTTGAGGGATGCGTACTACCAAAAGAATATAAGGTGAAAAAAAACCATAAGACTATAAAGTGAAATTATGCATTTATTTTTATGTGTATATATATATTTTTTTTATATGTATATATAATATGCATAAATGAATTTATGTACTATATGAAGTACTAAAATTCAATCAAAGTACAGTTCTGTGCTTAAAAAGGTGTGGCTTTGTAGCACAGGAACAAAAAGCGCCAAATATTATTTTAATCTCTAACGTTTAGTATTACTAATTTTGTGTTATCAAATATCGAAATAAATAAATACACAATTTTATAATAATTTATTATTCAACATTGTAAAAATTCGGTCTAATGTTGCACATTGTGGTAGTTCAATAGAGCTTTAGGAAGAAACATGCTAAGGTTTAGCGTTAGCTCCTTGGTAAGGCTGCACGTTCTCCTCCATATTTGATGGCTGTATGTTGTTGACTGATGCTGTGACAGCATCATAAAAACGCCTGCGACTAATCCACAAAACTCTGCTCCACACAAGCCTTCACTCGCTTCTCGTACTCGCGTCGGTTCTCTTTGTACAGTTGCGCTGCCATCGAGTTGGCAGGTGAATTCGGGTTCGGGTCACTTAACAGCGACTGCAACCATATAAGTCGTATTCATTACACATCACTTGAAAATCTTGTTTCACAATGCATGGCCGTTATTTGTAAATGAATGACAATATTACCGATATTCTTATTTGACACTGATGAATAGAAATACATTTATGAGCAGTCGTAGAAGTTATAAGTGTAATGCTATATGCACTTAATTTTGAATCTAATGAACTAGACTTTGCTGAATTGCAACCGCTGTTAAGAGAGAGATGAAAAACCTTTCCAGGTTCTTGTCAGATAATCAGGGAAAAGAATGAAAGCATTTATGTATATGTATGTATGAATGTATGTGTAAATACATGTATGCGTGCATGCAGGCATATATGTATATTCAAATGAGAAATGGGTACATGAAAACCTTTTTCAGAAAAAAAAAGAAATAAACAATACAAAATTATTAATATTTTATTCTATTCAGATAGCATATTAATCCATAAATATTATGGTAAATGATAAATGTTTAATAACTGCCATGCAAAATATATTCGAGCTCAATGTTGAAATCTACGTCAGATGTAACAGTCTCAAATCTGTAATATTCATAGTACCATATTTTACAGTAAGTAACCTTGAAAAAGTGAAAAATTGGCAAACTATTCTGATCTTTGTTTTTCGTTAATGAAGTACTGTATGATAAAATTGTTATGTTCTTATCATTGAAGTATTGTATGACAAAAATTATAATAAGTGCAAGAAACAAAATATGGCGTTACATGAAGTTACACACTAACTCTATATGCTTAAACGTATTTTTCTCTGCATTCCATTTATTATAGCACATTAACTTGTAAATATATTTATATATAGCCTTATTATAACATTATTGCTTTACAACATAATGGTATAACATTTGTAACTAATGTATACATGTAAATATTTTACAATATTGTAACCATTTAAAAATACATTAAGATATAACATAAAATCCAAATAATTATATATATTGTTCTGAAAATCCTTTTTCAAGTTATAACAATGACATTTATTTTCAAATTATTACACCTCATACTTGAGTTATATAAATAGCCAATCTATTTTTTGTTATACTTACTGATATGTGCCACATGATATCAAGTTTATTACAATAATACAGGATTTTGAATTGTGCATCACAGAGCATGCTAAATGTTTTCAGATACAAATAGAGTCTGCTAACAACTGAAGGATATTGCATTACAACAAAACAATTGACTAAATTAAACATTGTATGATCACAATGCTCGATTAAATATGACAAGGTATACTTAATCCTACATAAGAAGTTCACTATATAACAGCAGTGTGCCTTACCTGTATAGACGTTAGGATAGCTGAAACATCATATGTAGGGCTCCAGCGATTCTGCAGTATGTCAAGACAGATGCCACCATCAGCATACACGTTGGGATGAAACATCTTACTTACAAATCTCACTGTAGGTGGCTTATTTGGATATTCTTCCGTAAATTCTATTGTAAGCTTAAATGTGCCATCTTCAAATGGGGTATCGTGTGGTCTAGAATATCAAAATAATATATTTTTCCAATATAGAGATTAAAGTATTTCTACTAAATAACTGTTTAACGTATTGAAGAATAATATACATTATAATGTGCAAACAAACTGATTTTTCTAATCTATTTATCCGTAAAGCTATATTGTAAAAAAACTTAAAAATTAACTGTTTCGTAATGCATGCACGTATGTTTTCTTACCCAAATATTACCGCATTCCATATCATGATATTATTATCCGTTGGTGCACCTGATACGCCTGTAGGTGGATCTTCTTGTAATCTTTTTAAAAACAATACCAAATATTAATCTCTGGTATCAACAACTAAAGTAATATATTGCTACAAATAAATATTTGACTTATGCCACAAGAAAGTACAGACAATATATCATTATAATTTCAATCAATCTTGCACCTGTCACATAGTACTCATCACAATAATATTTTGTAAGTACATTGTTTGATAACCGTGAAAAAAATTAATTTTATAAACAACACAAATAATACATATTTATAATGTATATAACGCATCTATATAGCGTACCATACGATCAATGTCACAGTAATATCTTTTTACGTAATATTCTCATCAAAAATGTCTGACGTAGCTAACACATAAATTTTATAATGTTTATTATGCATCCAATATTAATTACAAAGTACTCATAGAGTAATAGTCTATGTTTTCTGAGCAATCATTTAACTCTTTTTGCATTTCATTAAAATACACATAATGATTAAAGAAAAAAAATTTAAGGAATCTGGAGAATAACACTATTCACGGATAAATTTGAATCTTAATTCTGTATGATAGATCATTGTGGAAACGGGCACTCAAAACCATAACATTTATTAAAGTTCAGGTCGTAATTAGTACAGCTAAACAAAAACAAACGCGGGCTTATCGTCCGATACAATGACACACCGACGCACTTTTTTTCAACTGCCGAAAGAAAACCTTAAAGATAATATAAATAAAGCGTATTGAACAATCAGAAGTTCCTAATAATAGCACAGTAAGCGCAAGCCACAATGACGTTCGCACAACCTTTTTCTCCTGTTTAAATGTATCGGTATAGAGGTTACAACGAGGTGAATGCTAAGAAATGCAATTTATTCGTGGCGATATAGATATAGCTATGGAAAGAAGGAGAATAAGATGTATAATAAAAAAGTGCACGATACCTCTTAAAATCTCTCATTAGTCTCCTTCTTGCGGGGGTAGACATCCCTCACGAATGGGCTCGTCGCTCCCAAATCGTCGAAACGAATCGAATTTCTAAATGTTCCGATACACCCTCCACACCTCGGGTTTATTCTAATATTCCAGGGGAAAAGAAAAGAAATGACACGATCCACCGGAGGGTTAATTCCTATAGTTTCGTCACACACGCGAGAGGTACGCCAGTCGTTTCAGCTGCGTATGCTTTGGCTTTTGTCAGTCCGAAGGCCACCCTGTCGTATTATACTGTAATATGCTGTTCAAAATTGGTGCTGCCAAAAAACTTTCGGCACGACCCCACCGCGGCGTATCGATACGCGAGACGTTGGATTTTCACTGTTACGGGTGAAAAAGGCACATTAGCACGAATCGTACATACGTGACGATCGCCTTGGGAAATTCGTTCACCGGACTGCCAAACTATGGACAGCTGTATAGAAATTGCGGAGGGGATAAGGAATGAACTGTTTTGCGCATGACGTCACAAACTAAAATCAGACATATTAGCCAATGAGTTAATTGCCATATTATGTGTATAGCTGTAGGATGATTTCTTCGACAAGAAGGATAATTTGATTAAAAGAACTTCCTATGTAAGCAGATAGAAGATAATCGATAACGCCCTGCCCCGCTGCAATCCTATTCTTTACACGAAACACACCTTAATGTCTTATATCTCGCTCCGAGTATTGTCGTTGATCCTACGCCTGCAAGATGGTCAATCTATTCGTAATCCTCGTTTCTCCCTATACGTTTTAGTTATAAAGCATAGGGTAAGTAAGCATTTTCATTTGATGAGAATCATTGATTACACATATCACTGTTGCTTCTGTTCTATTAATAACAAACTTGAATAAAATCGTTCATTTAGAAAGTTGTTCATATAATGCAAATTGATTTTATTTCACTATCAATTATTCCTCTCCACTAATAATTTGTGAAATTGATATGGACTAGTTTCTATGTAACATAGAATGTCAGTATACCTGATACTGCATATTTATTGGTCTTGCCTTATAAACTATATACATACTACGCTATTGCTGTGTGAGCATTGGATAGTTCTCAAATTTTAGAATTATTGGACCACGTGCCTTCAATAAACAAAATTAACATTTGAAACCTTTCAGCATGCATACTCTTGTTGCACCTGATTATAGGTTTAACTGTGCAAATTGGGTAGAATCAGATCGAGATACTTAAATAAACTGTTATGAGATGTAAAATGTGGAAAAATCGATAATGGTACTACAAACAGTTAAAAGCGCACGCGTCAGGCGATACTGATGTATGTCAGCTGTCTAACGTAGAATAGGAGTTATATCGGGAATTAAGAAATTCCATATCCTATTAGAAGTCTTCCAATGAAAGAATACAATTTTAATCAACATTAATGGCTTGTGATAATCGTGCAAAGGTGTACCTGGGTTATGAAGATGAGTACGTTGCGGATAAACATCGACCTTTTAATAATTTTATGACTAACAAAATTGGTGGACATCCAGTGAGTATCTCATCAGCACAGAATTAATTTATATTATTTGAAATTAATGGTTTATTATAAAAAAAAATCAATTGTAATGATTGTTATTATTTATTTATAATGTACGTGTTATGTATTATTGTAATACATTTTAAACAAATATTATACAAGTGTATTCATGTAATTCACCTAATCTCTTAGAATTGTCATGACAAAATCAAGTTGCCATCGCCGCAGTGTAGACTTTGTGGATTACATCAACTTTTGGCACTGCAGTTGTATGCCCCATTGGACAACTCAAAATATCACAGAACATTATACATATACACATGTATAAATCCTAATTGTTGGAATCACAATGAAAGTTGGACATGCTTGAGAGCTCAATCGATAGCCGATGAAAGCCAAACAAATGCTTCTGATGATAGTTATGTGACAATACCATCAACAACATCATGGTTATCCGATGCAGATAACTGGGGTGATAATTTAAATGACAATGCAGCAGAACAGAATGGAAACAACATGTTATCTAACAATCCTATTGAATTTAATTTTTCATTGCAAAATGATACAGAGGACGATATAAGAGATGAATTTTCAGCATTACATGTTGATGATCCAAACGCAAACAGGTTGGTAAGAAAGTTAATGCTGAACTTTTAGTTAATCATATCGTCTTAGTAAGTTAAATAGTTGCATAAACTTTCTTGTAAATCTAGAATCTTCTTGCTTATACAATGTTATATTCTTACTATAGCCCAGCAAGCGTAGAGTCACCCATTGGAATTGGGGCAGTTGCAAGATTGGAATCACCACAAGCATTTGCAGAAATTGATGGTGAAGAAAGTGAAGTTGTATGTATTGACACTCCAACGCAACCTCAATGTGATATAGTCAGTTTACTGCGTGAAACTACGCCATTCCCTATTCAGATAGATTCAAACATAGAAAAGAAATATTGCTTTGTTGAGATTTTTCTCTCAGTTGATGA
Organism: Ampulex compressa; assembly: GCA_038496175.1. Classification (NCBI taxonomy): domain Eukaryota; kingdom Metazoa; phylum Arthropoda; class Insecta; order Hymenoptera; family Ampulicidae; genus Ampulex; species Ampulex compressa. Next base: position 6,369 of record JBCFXI010002408.1, on the reverse strand, counting down.
AGAAGATTTTAATACAGAGGTATCGCAACATGTTCGTGATTTACTTGTCGAATACCAATATAAAAATCCAGAATTATCATCGAAATCGTTGGACTCTGGAGATACAAAGAGCACAGAAATAGATTCAGAGAAGTATGAGAAGGGTATTCCTAAGCATGGAGATGAAATGTTCCACAATTTTCTTTGTCGAATACAAAAAAATCCTGGCCAAATTCTCAGGTAAAAAAGCATTTACAATATTTTTATGATATACGGACAGAAAGGAGAAATAATAAATCTATATTACTATGATTATTACTTCACAGATATTCAAGAGATAATTCTGCTCCCTTATTATTATATCCAATAAATGGTCATGTTGGTAAATGTCGACATTGTGGTAGTGGAATGATCTTTGAAGTACAAGTATTACCAACTATCATACCAAAGTTAATTTTATATCCAAGAAGCGATCAGAAATTCCAAATCGAGTTTGGAACCATACTAATATATACCTGTATAAAAAGTTGTTGGTCCACGAATGAATTATATAAGGAAGAACATGTTATTGTTCAAGCAGAGAGATTATAGTAATGCGTTACATAATCCTGAAGAACTTGATAGAAATTTAACTTCCAATGAGGGGAACATTACTTGTTCTGTTATTTCCATAGAAATATACCGTCCACGTATTTAGGTATTTATCAGAATTCGTAGCAAATGACAAAAGTGTGCATTAAATAATATGTGCGCAATAATCTCAAAAAGTTTTCTGCAACAAATTCTACTAGGATAGCCCCGTGGAAGGTTGTCATCTTAATATTTAACTTGTGTTAACATAAGAAATGTACATTAATATGAATATACAAATATAGTATACGAAATAAGGATAGATTTATCTATTAACATCATGTCCAATCTACACAATGTTACTGATCTATTTACCTAGAAAGATTTAAACTGCAATTCGGAAATAAATCAGTTGTGATGCTAATGAAAATATTAAGTGTTAATAATACTCAGCAATATTACAATTTTATTATTTTTTAAGAATTTTATACATAATAAATCTTTACATATTTTCTTCACTATAATTAAATAAGAAGCTATATGCATAAACCATGTAGGTACTTAGAACTGTCTGTTTGTATACATGTAGTTCATTTATAATTTTTTAAAATTCTTTATACGTATCTATTTGGTATACAGTAATGTTTCGATTGACGAACGTGTTAACGTAACATAAATCGTGATAGCGCAGTTTTTCAAGCTCGCACTTCGTCTTTGCATTTTGTTGCACAAAAAGGATACAGCAAACGCAAGGCTAGTCAAGTGAGATATCTAAAAACCTGCTTAAAAAGTATTGTCATTAATTTGTTTAATCTCATTTTTCTAATTAAAATCTTTTTTAATATAATGGTGAGATTTTGCTAATCAAAATCACACCAAACACAATATAATTACGACCACATTTACTCATTTCATCAATAAGCATTAAATAAGTAAATGTGGTCATATTATATTGTAATTGATTTAATTTTGATAGGAAAAATCTTACCAAAATGTAAAAAAAGTTTAGATAAAAAAAGTTAAAATAAAAAATTTGTATTGCTGCATTAAGAACTGTCAAGCCATAAACTCTTCTCCAAACGGTTTCCGCAGCATATTGTATTGTATGCCACAGAGGGCACTTTCGATAAAGATAAAGTAAGCATAAAGGCATAGTTACAGCACTCGGGAAGGTTGGCTAATCAAAACATTACTGCACATGCATACACACATACATATAAATCAACATAATGGAAAGGTGTGACAATGGTGTACATTATTACAATATTTACTTTTGTATTAAAATCTTTGATTTGTTATATGATGCTTGTCTACAAAGGAATAGTGATACAAGTAAAGGTGAGAAAATAATGTGATATTAACAAAAGAACGGAGCTGATAGAAAACGATACATTATAATTTTTAAACAATTCTTCGTAATATATGCTCAGCAAAATATTCTTTCTTTTCGAACATTACCTGAGCAATCTGTTCGTACGCCAAATTACTATTATATATCTCACCTACTTCTATTTCCGATGCAAGTACTTTAATCCTTTGATGGGTGTTATAAGACAATGCCAATGCTAGCTGTCTTTCATAATTTGCATTTCGAACCCCATAGCAGTATGATCTAGATGCCCGTGCCAAAGTAGCAATTAGTACGTATGTTCGCACTGCAATTTCACTTAATCTACACAAATCCATTTGCTTATTTATAATCTGTGTTCCGTGTTTCTCCAATAACTTTATAGTACTGTAGTGTAAATCTGTGACACAACGCTCTACCATATTTGCACCACACTTCATCGATGGATGTAAATAATCTGCTGTATATAAATTTAATACCCGCTCTTTAGCAAACAGATTTCGCATAATGTACCCAGGTGAAAACATAGGATTTCTTTTTTTGCGTACATGCTCACCAAAATTTTTTCCTGCATATTGTGTACCAAGCAGAGCTATGTACACTTGCGTATCAATGTTATATCCCTCAAATGTGACTAACGCTAAAGCATCTAAAAACTGTTTGATAAAAGGACTTTCCTTCAGGTAACTCTGAGCACCAATTATTTGTAATCCTTCATAAATACTTTTTACGCACTCTGTAGCACAATATAATTCGGTCACAGCCTTTTCAGCATCTACATCTTGCTTATTATAAGTATCTATCATTCCATTAGTCAAATATAACACACTTTCCATACTGTACAAAGAGGCAGCGATTTTACTAATTGTATTCTGAATACTCTCAAACTCATACATATTTTTATCAAGATGTTGTCTTGGTAGAATATGCTTTATTAACATGTTCAAGAAATTTCGCAATATACTAACTGCTTGACCAGACATATTCTGTTTCCCGGGTGCCCATAAATCCAATAATATATTATTCGTTGTGTGAACATCACCCAATTCATTTTCCATAGGAATAAGGGTGTCTTCAAATTTAATTGTACACATAGCCACATTTTTTTGGCCAATGGTATCTTGTACAGATGTGCAGGTAATACCTCCAAAATCACGTTCTACCAAGAAAGATGACAACATGGGTTTATCAATACTTGTCTTATCAGATGAAAGAGCAGTAGCAAAAACAATGAAAAGATTAGCATCTGCTCCATTGGGTACAAATGTCTTTTCCCCATTCAATATCCATGTATTATTATCAACAATATCCACTAGCGCTTTAATTGAATTAAAGTTTGACCCACTTTCCTGTTCTGTTACACATACTGTGGATACTAACTTCCCAGATGCAATTTGGGGTAGATACTTTGCTTTCTGCTGTTCAGTACCATAATTGGAGATTATATGTATAGGTATAATGTTGTTCTTTACAAAATATGTACCTAACCAAGGAAGTGCACTGATTATTTCTATGAGTTTGGACGTCTCCGAAGCTGAGAGATTTAAACCGTCGTAGAGTTCTCCCATGCTGGCTTGCAGGACTTTCAAGTCTCTGAGAGCGTTAAGGATTTCATCTTTACTTAAGTTTGTGTCCTCCGATACGACATAAGACATATAGTTTTCCACTGGTTTAAGCCATTCAATGAACTCCTGGTATCGGTCATTGCTGAACGGATCAGGGAAGTTCAAGAACTCTGTGTCTAAGTGTCCCAGAAATAAGTTCTTTATAAAAGGCAATCTTTGCGGCTTTTTAGGTTCGTGTTGAGCCAATCGAGTGTGAATCTCGGTCCTTTTCTCGATCTCGTCCGTTTGCTGCGAACCGTAACTTCGCATATACGTACACCGGACGGTCGGCAAATTCGATTTATGCAGCAACCGCCGCAACATCATTATTTGTGATAAAACTGCAAAGTTTTACATACGAATGCACTGTATATAGCGCAGTGATAATTATACGAATGCCGCGTGTAATCACGTATGCGCTAACTGGTTGTGTAAGGAATTTACGAGAAACATGATGTATACAGGAGACTCTCTTTATCAACTGCTGATTTTGAGGATCTCGGGTGGACAAACTGAAAAGATCTGGGAGGAATCAAATACGATAAGATGGAATGAGATAGATACATTGAGTGCGAGGAAAACATTAATAGTAAGAAAGATGCGATAGAAGTGAGCAAAATACATTTAAATGTGAGAAAAATGGGAGATCAGCACAGGCGGTCGCTAGCCTTGCTACGGCACCATGTGTTTGTCGCTGTTGCTTTTTCGTAATTTTTCAATTTTACCACTTAAGGTCCCCATAGTCAACTCGGAGTTCGCTAGTGCCTCCTGTCGACCCTTATATATACGACCAATAGAAACATATGAGCAAATGGTATTTTCAAGATGGCTTTGCTGACCTAACCTTATATCTATTATGTATTTTATAAAGGCAGACAATCGTCTTGTTACAGTCAGTCGAAATAGAAAGTATGATGAGCGTTCCTTCGTTTACCACGAATGCGATGATGATTTTACATCCAGGAAAATCAGAAAAGAGCCAACATGTGACGTGTGCGCATCGGCAACAAATAAAATCGCTTAAATGGCCTATTAAAACGATTCTTGTGAAGCTTTTCCTATGACGTAAACTTTGAAAACATTATCATGAGTAAGTCAAGATTAGGGTCAGAATACATCCCTCTAGTCGAGGAAGACATGTCAAAAGCTCGTTTTGTTATAACCTTTACAAAAGTGGCATGGTGTACGGTATTCGTGCCATGTGCAGCGTTTATTTTTTGTATCGCATGGTCGGTGATGTACAATTTTGAACATTCTACTTCTACACATTGTAAGGTATGTTCATGTGTTCATTAATGATATTTATTGTAAAAATGAATTTAATATATGACATGGATATTTCTCTATACTGCCATGTGAAATCTTTTGTTATTCTTCGTTTTTGTATCGAATATTTTTAACGCAGCACTTTCATTAATCGTGTAAAATTAGAAAAAGTTGATAATTTGTTAAATCATTCTGATCGTGACATGTAACTCATAGGTATACAATTTCTTGCCATCTGTGTCTGCGTCAATTGGACACTACAGACCTCAGAGAGATGTTTGGAAGATTGCAATTGCAATGCAAGGACTTGTCAGGATTTTTGTCCTATTAATGTATTATCGTTATTATAAGGAACATGTCTTTAAATGGGCTAGCACTATATGCAATGTTTCTCTCTTTACATATGCTATTGAAAACATATCTCTTGTTACGTTGAGCTTTTGGACCTCAGATGAGAATTATGGTTTGTACATGTTACTGTAATACAACACGTATTACAAATATCACAACTATAGTGCACTGCTTTTGTTCTTCTGTGCAGCCTTCCACAAATTGTCTTTCATAACTTTTTTGATAATGTCATTTATTCACATGTTTGTAACATATTTTATAATGCGGAAATGTCGTAACATCACAAGGGAATTATCTGAAATTACATCCCTGAAGTGGAAATGGAGATACATGATGTTGAACGTAATGAGTATACTCTTTGCGTGTTATTTTTTTTATAGGCACAATAAATACTGTGAACCTCTAGGTAAGTTAAAAAATTGTTACAAAAATCTTAAAATATAAAATATAACATATGGCTCGCTATGATTTTCTTTCTGTTTTTCAGTCTATTCACTGTTTGCTTTAAGTGAATATGGTGTGGTACTGTCAAATATGGGATATCACTCAACTGCAGCTTGGGATTTTGCAACATCCCGTTTTATGATATCAGGAAGTGGATTAAGAATCATCTAAAGTATCTAGAATGACTTTTGGAAATGGATTGTATACGTGCATATCAATATTAGGTTATATACATCTTTCCAAATGTATAAAGCATGATTGTTATTTAACCTCATGCTCGTATGATATATTGATGACCTGTTAACTTTCAATTGTACATAATGTATTCTAAACAGGAGATAGGGATGCAATATATCTAGGAAGAATGGCCACAATAAAAAAAGTGCCATATTATCCATTTACATAGAAGAAAATAAATTTTATTACAGTTTTATTTTTTCTCGGATTCCTTTGCCTCAGACAAAATGTGACAAAAGTATTAGTAAATAAAATACATTCCTGCTACATAATTATACCAATTTTTCATCATATTGCTTAGACAATAGTAGGTTGATAAATTGTTATTCCAGTGTTATAAATAATCCTTATCTTTCTTTTATTAATATGATAATAATATTAGTAGATAATGTACATTTTCAAAGCTTTTAGTCATTTATAGTGTTTATTACAAGCGCATGGTTCATGCAATAATGTTTTTTTTTTTTTTTTTTAATTCATTTTTCGGCACCGACTGCTAAGGTCATATGGCCTAGGACCTACTGTTTAAGGTGGATTCCGAACCACCAGAGCTACGGTATACATATCACA
>JBCFXI010002407.1:808-23305 GCA_038496175.1 Ampulex compressa | reverse complement strand
TATATATAAATAGAATAAATGTATATAAATATAAAAAAATTATATTAATCTTAATCATCTTCCTTTCTCATGCTCGTCCATCCACGATAATTTCTCAAAAGGCCTAATGTTTAATATCAAACACATCTACAATTTAGAAAAAAATAGAACCTCCCAACTTTTTGTACATTAATCTTAAAATAATCGTATTCGATCTTAAACTTCTCCGATCGCTCATTTTTCCATAGCTCCATAAGCACCACGCTAAAATGCCCGAAACATCGACTTCCGATTCCCAATAAAATCATTATCAAGGCGTCGCATCGAAGAGCAAGAATTCCTCCCACTAATCCATCAGATTCCAGGAATTCCTCGCACCAGTCAGGCCCGTAATTACAAATCCATCGAGGTTCAAGCCGTCGCGCTTAAGCAGCGAGAGGGCGGTAAGCCCGTTGGGCAGATCCGGGAGATCGATGCAACGTAACTAAGCCCAAAGACCAGCTGCGCGATATTGTTTGTACAAAATCACCTCATTGTCGGCGAAGCTGGTTGAGCCCTTGTTCGCAACGGCACAATAATCGGGGTCCTCGTGGCCTACAGGTGTTCGGGGCTCGTGGCCAGGCCGCAAATAATTAATAACAGTCGAGCGACAAATCCCGGAACCAGCGGCGCGTAGGCATTGCGGATGGAACGAAACTAAACGCGGGGCTAATGCCGGGCTAATGCTCGCGGTTAAGTCCTTTAAAAGCATCCCGCCACCTACTTACCGCGCGAATTTTGCGCCCACAAAGGCGCCCCGCCGATGATCTCTTCCTCGAGGAGCGAGCGGATCAAAGCGAACCGATCGGCCAGCCTCCTCCTCCTCCTCCTCCCCCTCCCCCTCCTGGCAGAGGGGGATCGTTGCACCGGAATAAAAAGAAGGAAACTGCCCCCATTATTCCGCCTTGGCGTCCAATTAATTCTCCTCTCCAGAGAAGCTTTCTCGACGATCGATCGAGCGTGATGCCGCGATCGATCGTCAAACGTCGAGCCGCGACTTTCGACGCGGAGCGCCCGGGTATGGAAGCGCTTTTTTAGGAACTACGGAAAGCAGGGTACACTTTCTAGCGGCTGCTTATAAGGAGGATCGGATTGCACGATGTCGAGATGCAGAGATTTACGGACTTAGCTTGTGTATTAGGTCTCGAACTTTGCTTACGCCGTGGAGAACCATGGATAATACTTTAAATCATATATGTATAAACATGTTTTTTATATTGAAGTGTCGAATGTGGGAAAAAACTGGGGGAAGCGAAATCGTATACATAATATAGGGTGGGTTATCTACTGGTTTGTTTTTAAATTATTGGATATGGCAAGACTGGCGTGCTTGAAATTTGAACAGCCGGTGAGTCTGAAAATTCTTAAATCCAAGCTTCATCCAGCAATATTCATACCAACGTGAAATCTAACCTGTCGAATGTCGTGGTCTTCATCCTTCCTTCGCCTTTCAGTTCCTTCTAATTAATAATTACACATCTTCCAACATATACGTTATTTTCATAAACTACTTCCGGACTTTTCCTAACACACGCGCGCTCTTTCCTTCAAATTCTCCAATCTTGCGCGAATTTTAAGACACCCTTAACCAACGAGCAATACCAATACACGTACTAACAAGTTAATCGAGAAGCACCAGAGCGCCGCGCATCCCCGCGAACGAGCTCGACGCTCCAAACTCAACATCCTGGACGAGGAGGGTACCGACTCGAGCGTCCGGGATACTCGGTACACAGCGAGCCCCTCCCGTGGAAAATTCGGTGGACCCCGGGGCGGAATGGATGTTGGCACCGCGACGTACACAAATGCGGAACATCCGGGAGAGATGCCTCGATTCTTCTCGAGTAGACGGCACACGTCAGCGCCGTAAGGTGTTGCAAAGGGAGGGTCGAGAGGGGCGCAGCCAGGGGGAGGGATTTATCCGGGAACGTCGGCTCCTGGCAAACCGCGATTTATTTGCCCGGGCTAAAAGCTTGAGAGCCGGCGCGTATTCCGCGCTGGGAATACCAACCGCCAGTGTATTCTGCATTCGTGTCGCCCGTTCTCATCCATCAATTCCACGTACCGCGAAAGAGCACTGTGGAGGATGAGGAGGAGGAGAACGAGGAGGTGGAGGAGGAGGAGGCGAGAAGAGAGGCGAGGAGGGCCGAAGGGGGGGCGAATCGAAGATCCTTTCGTCATTGTTGCCGCCGTTGTTGCCGTCGTCGCCATTCGTCTGGTTTATTCGCATCCGCATTGTGTTCCTCCGGGGCCGTAGGCGTGGCTCCACCCTTCCGCGGCTCTCGATATCGCGGAAAATAGGTGAACTTACTTTTTCCTCGGACGTACCGCCCATTGAGGCGCGCGACATCGGGCCACGGCGGGATGGATTGAAAATCATTGAAAGCGCCGTGGTTTTAACGCTGGAAAACCGAGTGGGGAGGGGAGAGGGGGAGGAGGAGGGCACAATGGGCGCGGTGTTCGCGGAAAATCTCTCCGGCGGACCCGCCGCGGAGGAAAACATCCACCACTGACCTCATCTGGTCGCGCACATCCGCGGAAACCTGGGATGTGTTTTTTGTCGCGCGGCTCTCGTAGGGGTAACGAGGGATGGTGACTCGGAAGGAAATCGTTGGGGTATTCGCAAACGCAGGACGATTCCCTGGGGTAGGGGAACTTTCTGCAGGAGCGAAGGTGACTCGCTGTATAAATAGCCTGTCGGGATATGAGAAAAGGTGCTTCGCGATTTTCGTGCGTTGCCTTTGTGTTTACTCGCCTCGAATATTCTTTATGTATATATAGGCACTTTTGCGTATGTATAGATTGCGCTTTGTTTGACACATCGTATTCGAGCAACGTACTTTCAGGTTTTTTGCAGTCTGTCATTGGAGTTGCGGGTTGTGTAGAAATATTTATTAGATTTGTAGTAAATAGATAAAGCATTTACTAGATTTGACTGGAGAGTGGGTATAAATATTTATTAGGTTTGCAGTAAATAGATAAAGTATTTACTTGATTTGACTAGAGAGTGGGTATGGTGTGAATACGATGGGCATTGTATGTATGGTGTTTGCGTTGCTAGGCAACGCTTTGCATTGTTTCATTCCAGAAGTTTCGTTTGCCGAGATACTCGGTCTTTTGCTGAGTTACTTGGTCCTCTGTCGAGTTTCTAGAACGTACAAGTCGCGTTTTGTATATTTGAAACTTGGTTTTTATAACGTTGATTACAACATTGATAAATATATATCTGAATATATAGTAAATCTTTAAAAAATCGTCTATTTTCGTGATTTCGTAAAAATGTCTTTTGTTCTTGTTAAAATAATCATAGAGTACCTATTTAAGTGTAACATAAAAAAAGTTTTGTTGAGAAAAACGAAGTAATTTTCCATTTATTCCGATTTTATTGAATCACCCTAACTCCTGCCAGTTGCCAAGTGTTAAAAACCTAGAAGTTTGGATGAACAGTCTTATGTGCGACACGAAAAGTGAGGACGTACATGTTCCATCATAGAACGCGATATTATTTATTAGATTTGACAGGCTGTCCGTCTGCATAATTTCACGAGCATCGTAAGGTTGCAGTTTCGCAAAAAAAAAAAGTATCGAGGATAATCGAGATGGACTGCCTCGACTAATGGAGAATTTCGGGAGCGGCACTGGGGGTAAACAAGATAATGACCTCGCCTCTTCAATTCGCCTTTCCTGTTTCCCCTGCTTCCTTCCATTTCCTCGAAACGAAGGAAAGCGGCCTGGAAGTTCGGGCCGCTGCTCGCGATTCTCGTTCGCTCTTTTCCACGCATCGTTGCTTATTAAAGGGAGGTAAATCGGCATCCCCTTTACGAGCAGGTGTATTCTCATGCATTCTCGCTGGGCAGACACGCGCGAACGTAGGCCGGGAAAGAAATCCGGGATAAGCCGAATTCAGGATTTCGTGGATAGGCTTCTCTCGCATCCTCCGGCTACTGGTCACCGTTTCTACGAGTCCAGGGACGAATGGCGGGAAAAATGTACCCCCAACTAACCGTTGCGTCGATGTAAAATTAAACGATCGATAACGACTAAGGATAAATTAATTCCTTATATCTATTATAATTAATCCTTCGTCCGATCTTGTGGAGTTTTGGAGTTTGGTAGATGAAATCAATATTATCGTGTGGAAACAAATAATTTTTGACCACTGATGTGTGTCTCGACAATCAAAGGGTTAATAACTAATAATTAAAATTAGAGTAAATGGTAGGAAATTAAGAGAATTAAGGCGGTGAATAATTCGTATAAGAAAAAAGGTGGAGAAAAAATCTAACACTGGACCGAGACCAGATGGAGAATTAATTACAATAGTGTCCACACGAGCTACTTTGGAAGACCAGAAGAACGTATCGTTAGAAATTGCCATCGAGCAAGAGAGGCTAGAAGTACGATTTGATCCGATCGCTGATAAACCTAAGAGCGCCCGAGAATTTTTCCGATTACCTCCGGCGATCGAACAACAGCGTTTGGCCGTGCCTCGATTCCTCGGCGGAGCAAACTAAACAAATCAGCTCCGAGCGTATTATATCGGCTAAACTTCAGCATTCGAGAGTTACACAAACAGAGAATGGCTTTGGCTCCACGAATATTGATTCTGGTCCTCTTTATATTTTTATAACGCGCTGGTGTAAGAATGTATGAAGTGCGGAACTGTCGGTATGAGTGGTCCCTTCTTTGTCATTATTATCGTCCGTTATTATTCGTCATGCGCAATGGCGAGGCTCGGGTGCGCGCTACGTCAAACAACGGCTATTTATATGCACCATCGCGATTTATTCCCCGGATTATGGCTCGTCGAATTATATCGGGAATATCATTGTTAAGAGCAGATATTCTGTACGCGTTTATCGATGGGATTTTTTCTTACCTTCGGGCTTGCAAAATCACTGTTCCGCCACTGTTGCGCCTGAATTTTGCGGCTCGAGTGTGCGAGCTCGTTCCTGTCGGCGCCTGTGTTGGTAAGTATTTCCTCGCTGCCCTCGAGAATCCACGCGGGCCGAAATTAAGCTTATATCCGGCGGGATCCTCTTACGCCATTATCGAATCCGTGGCTACGATAATTCCTCTTCTGTGTCCGTTTACCGCGGATTTTTGGCGGCGCCTGTGTACGCGCTCCCCCTTTGTGCGCTTTCGGTAGTGCAAGAGGAAAGATTTGAACCGTGCATGGAGTAGCGGCTGTAACCGATGAAGATACGCCATTCAAATTACATCCTGAAAGTACGGTATAACCGGGCGCTGAGTTTTACAGGGACCTATGGCCGTATTCTATAGTTCTCTGCCCAAGGATTACTATAATTCCTATATTATTCCTACACATTACTCGTTACCAATTCTATAGGTTGGCGCTTACGCATAAATATCCTCCGTCCTCTCGCAACAATGCTTTTTCAAGTTTTCGTGCAATTTTGCTAATATTACCTGAAAATAAGAGATGTGAAAATATTAGCAAGCTTTATTTCATAATCGACCTTAGGTGCAGTTAGAATCTAAGTTATCTATAAAAAATCGGTTATAAAATTATCAAACTACAAACACAAAACCTAATCTCTCAAACGTCGTATTCCTTATCCTTCACTCCTCTTCTATACAATTATACAATCATAATAAAATCCAATTAAATAAGATAACACAAAGGAAATCCATGGGGAACCTATTACTTCCTCATAAAACGAAAGAAACTCCTCTCCTGCTCGAGGAATAACATATTTCCCAACACAAAACCCAAGAACACAGTTTCTCCGGGGAATCTCTTTAAAGGAACCCTACTCCTGGAGGGATTAAGAATCGATTCCAGGGAGGAGCGACGGCGGACGTTCCGCGCAGATGTATAGACAATGCGAGAAGAGTCGAGGGGACATCTCGTTGCGTCCGAAGAAAGGGAATCGAAGCCACGAAGAGATCCTCGGCGGTAGCCCTGGGATCTCGTATCGTCATTTAACCCGGCATAATGGACAGGCCCGTCTGGTATCCGATTGTTTGGTACATTTTTCCCCCACAATGGGGCGGAGGGGGGGGGCGATGGGTCTGCGGGTAGCGAGGGGTGGAGGGACTCGGGCCGAGTCAGGCGATCGCCAATTGACTGACGTTATCGGCCCATCATCCAGATTAGGAAGATTGGTTGGAAAAGGCAGGCGAGGATATACGGCGTCTTGCCTTTATTCCTAGGAAACAGGGGTACCGCTCGTGGATCGTAATTCGAAGCTACCGGGAGATTGAGAGGCGGAGAGAGAGAGAGAGAGTGAGTGAGTAAGTAAGAGAGACAGAAAGAGAGAGAGAGAGGAGGATCGACGAGGAGGGAAGAAAGGAGAGTCTTCGCGAGTATTTAACGAAATGCGATTACGATGGAGAAAGGACGTCCCTTGCAGCTGCATCGATCGCGAGTCGATACGAATCGAGGATAAGAGAGGGAAGAGAAAGAGAGTGAGAGAGAGAGAGAGAGAGGTAGAATGAGATCTCTCCTCGGATATGTTTACGACGCGCGACAAAGTAACGAAAAATATCGGCCGTTCCGTAAGTAGGTTCCAGCAGCGGGACACATTTCTCATCGAGGGCCCGAATTTCGTAATGTACAACGCTCACGAGATCCAGTTACACGTAACGAAATCCGAAATCTAGATTTATCCGGCCTTAAATCTCCTGCCTTTATCGGCGAAACAAGCTTCCCATTTGATATTCACTACGGGCGAGCGGGGCGATACATACTTTCGATGTAATTCATGCGCCACGCACTACGTGCGTGCCCGATAAAACGCGGCTCCGATGCCCACGCTTAATTTAATGGGAAGAAAGCATGCGAAAGCAGCCCGATGCGAATCCATCTTGCGATCTAGGCTTGGATTCCTGGAAAAATGGACTCCGGTTCGAGTGAACTACTGTTCGCGAGACACGATTAGCTTCGCGGACGTGTGGAATCAAAGACCACCGCATTTTATCGATGGTGCGTTCAACTTCTTGGATCTACGAGGTCCACGTTGCACGAAGAACACTGGGCCACGATGCCTGGTATAAGAGATCGGTTTCTAATCGAGTCTTTGCGAATAAAAACTGACCTTAACAAACTTCGACTACTTGGGTAGTTCTAGGGTTAAATACGTTTCCTAAATCATCGAATATTACGCGCTTTACAAATTCATCGACGCTCGATATTTCAAACGCTCATACCTGTACAAAATTAAGCTCTTAATTTTCAAAAATACGATGAAAACAGCTTCGAAGGGCGAACAGAGTACTCTGTCCCCAATTATATATGCGACCTTCTGACCTTTACAAATGCATCGACGCTCGATATTTCAAACGCTCATACCTGCACAAAATTAAGCTCTTAATTTTCAAAAATACGATGAAAACAGCTTCGAAGGGCGAACAGGGTAACCTTTTCCCAATTCCATGTGCCATATTCTCCGTATTCTCTTTTTCCATATTCTCATCGTCCATTATACGATATGCCCATTGCATGGGAAGATAAAAATTGAAACGCGACGGCCGGTGAAGTTCGTCGGTCCGAGTCCCCATTCGCCAGGCAGGGCCTCCCTCTCGAAGGAACGAAGTTGAGGGATGTGGGCGTTAGGCAGATACGCGACAATGGCCGGTCGATCGGATTATCCCTACGTACGTGCGTGCGTGCAACTTTAAATCTTTGGCGGGGGGGCCTAGCACGCTCGCTCGACTCGCCACAAAGGGAAAGTTATTCTCTCGTAGATCTCTTATCTGCCTCGATCCTCGCGGAAAAGCGTGCAACGACCCGGCAAAGTCTCGTCCTTTGCGGCGACCCATTGTGCGCCTCTCCTCTCCTGCCCCTCTCTCGCTCTCTCTCTCTCTCTCTCTCTCTCTCTCTCTCTCTCGCTCCTTAGGCCATTCTCCTTCTTCCGCGTTGCGCATAATCTTATTTACCGCGGAGCAAAGCTATCTCCTCCTCGCTTCGATGGCATCGCTAATTTTATCGCTCTCACACTGGCGGATCCGTCGATCCGATCTGCGATCGTTTAGAAGATTCCGTTTGGGTTTGTCTCTTCCACTAGAAGTGATATCCGCTGTGTTAAGAGTTTTGCCGTTGTAAAATGTATTTTTCGAGAAAAGCGATTACTGGATTTCTTACTGCGGGAGTGTGGTTGATTGAAGGAAAGCGTCGTTGATGAGGAAATAAGAGGAGGTAAATCGTTTCACCGATTACAGAGAAAAGGTCCATGAACCAGAGAATCCGATGTTATGGTGTACTTTAATATCAGAACCACCACTTTTGGGATATATTTAGAACACCACGTATATATTTAAAAGAAGACAGGGAGCAGAGGGAAATTTGAGTAAATCGATATAACGATCTAAGTACTGCATAAAAAGCATGGAAATTCTCTGAAAACGCTTTGTCGTGAAGCGCTACGATTTTTTTGAAAATAGTGACTGACCAGTCATTTTGACTGGTTATTCTAGTGTTAATGAACCGTAGTTTCTCTCAGCTTTGTCTTCTTCGTCATTATCCTTACTTGTTAATACAGGGAGAAAAAGAGAGAGGAGAGGGGGTAGTCAAAAATTAGGGGTGGGGGGCGAAGAATCCGAGCGTCGATTTGACGGTCTTTGTAGAGGCGTCCAGCCAGGCACTGACTAACACCTGCTGCCGCTCGGAGGTGACGTAGAACGCCTTCTCATTGTGTCCAGCTCCTTCGATCTTACCTGCCCGTATACACATCTCTTTCTCTCTCTCTCTCTCGCTCTTTCTCTCATACTGTCGCACCTCTCGCGAGAGCCTATGCCCAGGAGCAAGAAGGAGAGGAAGAGAGAGGAGGTGTCGGGTTTCATTGAGGGTGCTGCACCAGGAGCGATACGTTCGTGGGTAGAACTGCCTAATGGCCTGAAAATCCGAACCCACGCGCATTCCTGGCCTCGTGGGCCAGACCGCTGGGCGCCTCCAAGCGACCTTCCCGATCCTCCTTTTGGCGGGAAGAACGCCCGGCATTCTCTCCACGTTCTGGACCGCCAGAATTAGGACGAGGCGGTCGATAAAAGACGGCACTTTTTCCGATAAATTCATTTTCACCATCAACTAGCTAAGGTGATTTATCCTAGGACCTACTGTTTAAGGTGGGTCCCGAATCAGCATAAATACAGTGTACGTGTATCACATGGAAAGTTCTCCCAGATGTGGAGTTCCAAATCATCAGAGCCTACAATATCCACTGTCACACGAAAAAAACCAGAGATACGCGGGATTCGAACCCGGGTCTCCCGCGTTGAAATCCGAGCTTCTATCCACTACACCACCGCGGCTCTGAGTACTGAACATTAATCCAACGCATCGACCTTGATCCTGCGCTAATGGTTATAAGTTTGATGCACCAAAACTGTGCAGAAAAAGATACTTTCATGGGGTGAATAGGAAGTAAGAAGCAGAGGTTTCCATCTCGCTGTCCGAGGAAAGAGGTCACGGTAGCAAAATAGGAGCATTAGAGAGGAGCACGGATTGGGATCCAGGATCGGCCTCTTAGGTGGAAACGGGAAGAACGGAGGTTTAGTTTCGTATAACGGGGCAACAATAAATTCGTCGTGCTGTTAATAAATCCCATTGGCCGCGAGGAGAGAGATCCTGGATTGCGGCACAAAGGCGCGGATGAAGGAGGATACAGAGGGCGGCCCCTTTGCAGCATTTATCGTAGGAAGCGAGCTTAAGTATTGTTACCTGCTGCTACCGGCATTGTCGCCCCCTCCTCCTTTGCTCCTCGCCATTTTCTCTCTCCCCGTTCGAACGATTCTCCCCTCTCGCTCCTTCGATCGAAAATTTTCCCCCTTTTCCCATTCCTCCTCCTTTCTCCCTTCTTTATCCTCCCTTTTCTCCTTTTTCTTTTTTTTTTTTTTTTTTTTCTAAACGCTCCCGACGAACTTTGCGTTATTTAATTTATTTCCCCGGGGCGAGCCGGGCGAATCGATGGATCGGAAATATTTACGATGTAAATCTCGAGGGTCACTTCCGGAACCAGGATTTCTCCATTAAATCCGGCTCGAAAGGATTTTCCATCGGTAGATAGAAACAACATTTATTTTAACCGTTTCTACCGGTATTTTCGTTCCCCTTGTTTTTCGCCCTTCCCCCCCGCCCTCTCCCCCCCCGGATTAATCCACTTCATTCGGAGATGTTTTTCATCGGACGAAAAATGAAAGAGCTTTCCCACCGATCGCTCGAGGGTCGGGGCGAAGGAATTATATTTTTTCTATTCGAAATACGACAAATAACGCGCGTTAGAAAGCGAGAAGGTTCGCACACCGTAAACGCTGTATCCCCCGTCCCCGCTAAATGCAGAGAATTTTGCTCGGAAAGGAATAAATTTTTATTTCCCAAAGCGCGCGATACTCGATCGATTGCTATACCTTCATCGGAAGAACCAGCAAAAATATTCTGTATCCTTCCATCGTTCCTCCTCCGACGAACGCAAAGAGGAGCAAATTACAAGCGCGTTTATTCAATGATAAATATTTCCCCAGGGTGCAATACTCCCTCGGTTAATATAATATGCCCTTAATATAATATTATATAAGTATAATAATAATTCGTCCAACTCAGTTAATACAATATTATATAAATATAATGAAATATAATATAATAAAGTATAATCATGCTCTTCCCTCAGCAGACAATCCCCGCTAATACAATCCTTGTGTATCGACACCAGGACTATATCCAGTATGATTAGTCCGATACTATGATCATATAGACCACGATAGTCGTTGGAAAAGCCCACGCCTCGAACGTAGAAGCTCCAGCCAGTGGTCTTCCTGCGTAACGCGATCCAACCGCAAGAGGGTTGACTCGCGAGCGAAATCAGCAGCTCGAAATCGAGATCGCGATCGGACGATTTACGGCGGGGCTGCGAAAAGCGGCGCTCGTATCGAATTACAGAGGCGGCGGAACGTTAACGGCCGATTAGAAATTATTCATACCCTCCTGGGTGACGTCGGTCGTAAGCGTGCGCGTTACCTGCCTCCGCGCTTCCAAATTCCACCATCGACAGCCCCTTCGCCGACTTCGCGCCCCTCCCCGCGCCCTTTGGCGGAGCCAGCCGTGACATATGTCGGCGAGAAGGAGTGCGGGGAAGGAGGCGAGGAAAGAAAGGAGGAAAAGGCATCGATTCGGTGCATTTGCATCGGCTGGGCCCGCCTGGAAACATCGATTCGACTCGATTCGATTTCGAGCTACGTACACCCCGTCTGCCTTTCAGCCCCGCCTGGCTTTTCCTCTATAACATCCCTTCGTCCTTCCTCTCACCCCTACCTCTTCCTCTCTCTCTCTCTCTCTCTTACTTCAGCACCCCGCCACTGGGTGAATGGCAATCGAATCGGGATTTGAGATTCGTGTCGCGGTTTTGCATGACAGTGGACCGCGCTCCGTGTAAGCGCTCCGTCGAAATGGCACACGCTGCGCCAATCGGCCGAATGGCCGATGTCAAATCGCTCGTACCGCGCCAATTTCGCGCTGATTTTGCAGCCGAGGCCGTTGTTCGTCCGGAGGGTGACGCGGCCGAGATTAATGGACAGGCGGATGGTAAGACGGATACGTAGTTTTGACTCGTGGATTTTGCGCTCGAGCGGCTTCTCGATCGCGGCTACCCGTCATTTTGGAGCATCGAGGGCACGAGACTTTTTGTCCCGCAGAGGGTGTGAGGTTTTTTCTCTGCTTTGGGTTAGACTCCTGGTTTTTGTAATATCCGCCCTGTTTTTGGGAATTCTGTGGCTTAGATAAGCGTGGCTTTGAAGCTGATACTTTGATAGGGTTTGCTTTGGAGTAGAACATTTTTAAATAAAGAGATATACGCTTCTTTTATATTTGAATACTTATTACGTAAAATACGGAATACAAAGTCACGCGTGCTGCAACCTAAAGCCCAACTATTTCTTTTTCATCAATGTGCCATGTGCGAATATCATTCGCAATGCTCGCGTCAAAAACGCTCGATTCCCCTAAATACATGAATGAGTAAATAAATAAATCGATGAATTTTTCAATCCCACTCGTGCCAAACAACCGTTCCCAGCCACGCGATGCCTCCTCTTTGTGCGAATTTCTAGTTACGCGTCTCGAATTGGCGGTTGGTCCCTCGAGTATCGCTCCTGCCGCATATCTTAAACGATCGTCGATCAACAAAGATGTTTCCGTTACGCCTGGCACGAGAGGCGAAATAGAGTCCTCGGCATAAAATTGCGAGCTACTGGCGTACTAGCTCGATTTGCCGTGAATTACGCCCGGCAACGATTCCTCTTTGTGAGGAAAATCGGGGCTCATTGATATTCAAAGTCTAGCTAGCGGCAGGTTATTATTATTATGATCCAAGCGCGTGTAACGGGTGTCTGCATTTCACCCTCGACATTAACATCCGAATCCGCCTGGCTTCGCTCAGCCGTTGATGGGCGTGATTCGGGCCGATTTATTAGCCGGGGAAGGATGCGAAATCAATCCGGGAGCCTCGTAGGCGCTGGCCACGCAACGTCTGCTTCATTGTGCCACTGGGCGTGGCGGGAAGCCGCCTTAAAGTCGGCAGAAACTGCCGCTGCGGCGCGTCGCCTCGGCAGGAAATGCGATAAATAATTATTTATCGATAGGCGGGCCAAAATCGTTTGACCGGTTAATCCCGCGTAACGAGTCCCGCGCTTTAAAGCCAGCCCTCCTTGGCTATTCACGAATACCATTATCGAGGACTAATATCGATGCGCGATCATAGGACTGGCAGCGATGAATCAGATTTCACAGCATCGCCCCTGAAGAATGGAGCCGTCGAAATTATCATAGGATGATTCAGTTTTCCCACCTCGCGCCCTTCCTTGATTTTTCTCTTCTTCCTTCAAGATGGCTGATCCATCGCGGACATTACGAATCCAAGACTGTGATTCGAGGGGTAATCGAGCTGGTTATTTTTGTTTTTTTTTTTATACGTTCTCTTTAGAAGCGTGGTAAAGATCGAGTTTTCAGAGAGGACCGAACGGACTCTCGGCCCCGCGGCCATTCGGGCCTCCGCCATTTGCTCGGAGTATAATATACGAGATCGATGAATCGGGCAATCAACAAATCGATCGATCACTCTCCTAATGATGCGCGCGATCTATCCTCGTGTAGGATGTTTATATCACTTTCACCGCGGAAGAAGCGTTAACTCCTCTCAACGCCTCGTCTCTTATTAACCCTTCGAGGGCTCCGAAACGAAGCCATTTAAAATTCGCCTTCAAACTCGACGCCTCCGCCATGGAGACGATGCAAATAATCTTCAGTTCATAATAGAAGGACAAAGACATATCGTAAAGACTATTGCGTATAGTATATTCCGCTTCTGGTGGCGAAAGACTTCCGATTTTCCTTCAACGCGCATATCGTTTACTTATACGCGAATACGAGCTTTTCACCGAAATTGCTTCGAGTCGCTGCTAATGTGAACGAGAAAAAAGGGTCGAGTGCAAAGAGTTCATTCACAAGAGCATTCCACGGCTCTCCTGTAAAAAGCTCGACACGCTCTGTGGATGGATGATGGTCGGAAAAACCCGGAGGACGATGTTAAACGCATCCTCGTTTACGAGGAGGTCGCTCGGTCGCACCGTGAAATTGGGGGGCATTGCTCGAGAATATGAGCCGCCAAACTTCAGGATTCCCAAGCTCCTCTTCCAGTTCCTAGGAAGTTACGATTTTACGGGGAGGCGGCCTCTTAACAGGTACCACAAAAGTCAGCGAGAAAAGCGGGCCGGACAATGAAGGAGGGACAAAGGGCGAAGAGAGGAGCCGAGGATACGAAATTATTACTCGGCTTTCTCGCGCTCGGACGTTCATTCATTCTGGCCCGTTCGTGCTCCCATGAATGGAGGATTTCGTCACCGATGGGCAGATCCTGAGCCGCGCCAGTTCCGTATCCAAAACGTGAGCGAACTCCTGTGCGACTGTGAAGGAAGAGAAAAATTCTTGTCCCCTACGTGAGTACAAAAAATGGCTATAACGAAGAACTTTGAAGTATATTTGGTATCCTCTTTACTACTTTCAGGTTTCTCCGGAGATTTGTTCTGCGTAAAGAGGGACACCCTTAATTGATTATATAGGGTGGACCATTTACGGGTTTGTTTTTAAATTATAGTATATGGCAACACTTTGCTTGAAATTCGAACAGCTGGTCCAACTTTTAGGATAAAAACAAATTTTGTTTTAAATATCGACGTAGACTCATTTTTATAGCGTTTTTAAAAACAAACTTTTAAATGGTCCACTCTATACGATACTTTATGATATTTCGTTATATGGAATAATTTCTCATGATCTTCCTTTATATATCTCACTATTCGTGCATAATCTCGCTTTTGCTCTCATAAATCTCACTTCTCCTCGAACATCCCTGATAAAATTACTCTCTCGCTGAGATCACGAATCAATGGATTATTCATAAACATAACTCGTTACAAGAAACAATCTCTCATAGCCTTGGAGCCCGAAGGGCCACTTTTTCTCAAACCTCCGTGATCCAAGTGACTTTCTGCACCCCCGATCGTCACACCACTGTGCGGCGCCCTCCTCCTCCCCAAGAGGAAACCAGGAGAGGGTCCATTTGCCGGCGTCAATGGTCGCCATCCGCCCTTTCTTCCCTCATTGTCGATCTTCCTCGTAACAAGCCGGCCAACAATGTCACTGTCTTCCCCACCCGCGCTCACAATGGGCGCGTTTTTCGGAATTCGTCTTGGCTACGACAATGCGCACAATGACGCCGAATGCCCGGAGAAAAACGGGCCCCTTTGTCGCGCGTGCACCGAGTTATCGAGGGACGAAGACCGCGAAGGGCCCCTCTTTGGGGCAGGACGATCTTGGGAGGCGGTCCTCCCTTCGAGAACGTCTTCACGGCAATGGCCACGGAGGGTCCGCGACGTTGAGAGTCGGGATTCGAGTCAAGTGTCTTAGGGCAATGCTCGATCGACGAGGATAGCGTGCCAAGTCGAGGGAAGGATTCAGGAGGTTCGAGGTGATTCTGCTCGTGAGATATTTGGCGCAACTACTCGAAGGATGATACAGATGTTTAGCGGGTTTATCGGTCTTGTATTTATCACCTGCACATTTATTACACTGTCGTGTAGATTGTTGAGCAATAATGAAATAACGTTTGCATTAGTATTCTTTTTCTATGCAAGGTTGCGGCTGGTTGGAATTAATTTCAGGTTTGCTCCTGGAATTATACTTTGATCGTGAGATGAAAGGAGAGCGAATTTTGATGTACTCTTTTAATGCTCCTGTGATACATATAAAACCTTTATTTGATATCCAAATAAAATTGAGGCGAGAGGATAAAATAAATCCATTATCGAATTTCCTACAGTACATAAATTTCAAAGGTATTCAAACGTATATTATATAAATGTATATAAATGAAATTATATTAAAAAATTATATAAATTCATACAAACTCCCTTCGATGGTTTTCAACCGAGGATAAATTGCTCGGGGTGTTTTTCGGATAAAATTATCCGGTTTCCCGCGGTGTTGTTGTATTTAACGGTGAAAGCGCTTTATCGGCGATTCCCGATCAATGTGGGCGGCTGCGTGATTATTCTTTCCGATTGTTACAAGCCACGATGATTCACGATCGCCATCGAACCGCGGTGGTTCCTCAGCGATGCCCTTTCCTTCGCCACTGACTTTGATCGATGTCCGGAATATATAAACGAGGTCGTCACGCCGGATTATAGCGCTTCAGGTGCACTGGCGTATGCAAAGCGTGCAAGTGCAGCGCTCACCTCTGCGCGCCGCTTTCCTTTCTTCGCCTGAGGAAAATCCATCAATGGATTTGCGAAGCTAATGGCCCGTGACGCACTCCGCGCGAGTGTCAATGAAAATTGAAAAAGGGAGATTCGGAATGAATGGCGGCCAGCTTATTAAAGGACGCGTCCCCTTGGGAGAGGCCAGCTTTTCGTCCCATCGAGGATGACCCGGCAGCCGTTTGGAAATGGCGCGGTGCTCGCCAAGTACGAATTTGAGGAATATTCATAGATTTCGTGGATGAAGGAAATAATAGCCGGCACGCTGCTTTGTTATATCGATTATGATTATTTACGAATGTAGGAGAGATAAGTATTATTGTGGAAGGAGAAGGAGGAAGGAGGCAGGTAATGTATAATAAAATAATAATACGTAATAGACTCGGTGAAATATATAGTACTGCTTTATTTTAATATTTTAGGTACGGTTAAGGAGATAAATATAGAGATGTACGCCTCTATGGAAATTCTTTACGCTTTGATGCGTCTATTCACTATTGCTTTCCAACTTCTTTATTTTGTGAAATGCTTACATTATCCATATAAGAGCGAAACTTCGTCTGCGATGTATATATATGCATTAAATAGTAACGTGTGAAATCAGCGAAGAAAAAACAGCTGTGCTCCTAATTCCCAAGTATTAGGTGTACAACTATGCTTCCTCCGTTTTTCTCCCAAAATTCGAGGCTTCATCGTAAAATCCTGATTGTACCTTTACGACTGAAAGTATCGTCCATCGTCGTCGTCCACGGCTGAAGCGAAGCTCGTAGTTCGAAAAGGGCGGGAACCGACCAAATCCTCCGAGCTCTTCGCCGCTTCGTATTTCTTTTCGATCCTCGCCAAGTAAAATCCCCCACGCCCCTGCGTTTCCTTACGAGATTTACGTTCCAACCGGCCGACGCAAGTGAAACACGCAAAGTGTCGCGATGCCCCCCGAGATTTATGGATACGAACGCGGTTGAAAGGAGCGCGAGATGTACAGGGACGGCCGGTAGGTGTTGGAAGAGTATGCAACACGCACGACGAGGCGCGCATTATCGATGGAAGTATTCGTGCAAAAACGACGAGTGTTACGCCCGGTGTAAACTCTCCGCGCGGCTTGTTACAGGATTTGCAGAGCGTAATTGTACGCGGACATCGGCTCATTGTATCGCGTACCGAGGCGCGCTGCCGGCGCGAGGTTATTTTTGTCACGCGCCATTAAATTCCTCGCGCAAAATCCCCGCCCCGACAAACGGGGCAAACAAACCTTTCAATTAGCGCTCATACTCCCCCCCCCCCGCCCGCGATTTTGTCGAGTGGATTTACGCGCCGTTTTATGCATTAGTAACGCAGATTCGATGGACCTTCGATCGGCCGCACCTGATCGTCGCCGCGCCAATTGGGCGCTGGACGTTTAGGGGGAAGGACACGGATCTCGAATTCTTTGGACCTCTTCCACGAGGCATGCGCGTCTTACATTTTACCTATGGAACCTTGAGCCAGGCTCGCTCTTGACGCTAAGTATTGCTCCATTAGCGTTTCACTCGTAAGACACGTGCTTGCGAAAGGCCGTCGTTTGGCGCGTTTCGTGCTTCTGCCGTGTGTGAAATTATTTATTATCCTCTTCTCTCTTTTCACTCCCTATCGCCAGTTCTAAATTAGCGCCTATTACGCTTATGTTACGCACATCTGTAAGAGAGTGTGGGAAAATTTAGGAGTAATTTCGATAGAAGACACGGGCTTGTAATTAAAGATGTTGTAACTCATAAGGATTTTTATTATTCATTAAGGATTTGCATAAAGATTTTTTTTATGTATTTGTGGAGTATGTTTTATAAGGAACAGTATATTGGATAAATGACATTCCATGGGTTTGCTGGTGGATAAGCGCTCTTTCGCTGAAACTTTCAAATCTCGTGTGAATTTTGGAACACTGTATAGATTCGCGTCGTATTATTTCGTATGTTGTATCGCGTGACCGTGAAGACGAGTGTTGTAGTATTCGCGTATGCAAACGTGTTAACCCGCGAAAAAGCTCTACGAGCGATTTCACGACCTACATAGCGGAATCTCTTGGCGAATGACGTCTCTTCACGCTCAATCACTTTTTGGGCATATTTAAAACACCACATACATCTTTAAAAAAGGGGAGAGTAAAAGGAAATTTCAATAAATCAAAATAATGATCCAAATACTGCATGCCAATCATCTTTAAAAAACCACAGTCCTTTACGACAACGCATTTTCCAAGATTTTCCACGATCTTTATACACTATATAGCTCATTACATCGATCTATTCACCTTTCCTTTGCCCTCTCTTTTATTTTTTAAGTCCCACCTGCTGTTTTAAACGTCCCTCAAAAAACGCTCCGTGGTTCCAGCGTTAAGGCGCCTTCCAAACCACCAGAGCCACGGTGTCCACATCCCAGGAAAAAACCAGAGGTGATCGGTCCAAATCTCCATCCACCACACCGGCACACGTAGCTCTCCCATTTAATTCAATGTAGATTCAAGCGCACCTGGATTGAACGCACAGGAGGAAGAGAAAAGCATCGACAAGGAAAATCGCGACTTTCGTTCATTTCATTACAACGTCCGCCTAACGCGCGGCGGTTCGCCGATTTTCCGGTGTTTACCTCGAGCGACGATCAAACAGAGGCTCGCGGCGCATCGCAGAGAGGCGCGATCGATTTTTCGAGAGAGGAACGCTTCGCACCCCGCTTTTCCGCCCCCGAATTCCCGATCTTCCCCACGGGCATTTTCTTCCGGCTGCCTTCCGCGAAAGGCGACCATCCAGGAGCGGCCCTAGACAATGGCCCTGGCGCGAATTCCGCGATTTAAGTATCGGCGCAAACAGGGATTTTAATTTAAAACCCCGACCGCGGACGATCGTCTGCTCCATCCTGGAAAATTGGCACGCGGATATGTAAATAGAGGAGCGGCCGAATAATTATCCGTTTTTCCCGGGCTGGAACTGTTTGTCGGGCACTTCTGCCTCCCCAGCGTCCCCTTCTGGTTATCCCAAAGGGGGATCACTTTTGCAACCGGATTGGATATCGTCCGCAGGTTTTCTCCGCGGCGCTGATTAAGATATCGAACTTCCGGCGGCGTCCTCGTAGGCACCCTCGACGAGGCTCTGTCCTCACCAACCCGCCCTCGGCTCTCCCGCCCCCCTGCGTGCCATCACGGGGGTTTGTTTGGTCCGTCCCATCCGGCGCTGCCTTCGCTGATCCGATGCATAGCGGATAAGCGATGAAAGTGGTTCGATTATATTCGCTCAACCTGCTCGTTTGTGTTCCAAGGGAAGTTACTTTGTATTGTACGGTTTATGTGGCGTGGTTATGTATGGAGTGTACGGTTGTATTGTATGTAGATATGTTTATATTTCTGTTATGCTATGTAAGGTAAGGGCCTTCGGAATGTAAGCGATTTTTGCCACTTCTTTATTAGTGCTTTAGTGAAGTAGTTTATATGCTAAGGGTGAAATTGCTCGGAGTAAATATAATATCGGTGGTTCGGAACCCACCTTAAACAGTGGGTCCTAGGCCAAATGACCTTAGCAGTCGGTGCCGAAAAATGAATTAAAAAAAAGAAATATAATATAAATATATATATAAACGATTTTACCAGATACTCCATTCGCTGGTTTTTTTTTACCAAGAGTGGAACATCTCATGGAAAATATATAATACAAATATATAAAAGAAGCGATTCTACTCAACACTACTTTCGCTAGTTTTTTTTACCAAGCGCGAAATTGCTCGTGGAAAGCATGAAGGATAAAATCATCGGATTGGTTATCGACCGCGAGTTTTCTCCGCGGCGCTGATTAAGATATCGAACTTCCCGCAGCGTGCTCGCAGGCACCCTCGACATGGCTCTGTCCTCCCCCTCCCCCCCGCGTGCCATCCCAGAGGTTTGTTCGGTCTCTCCCATCCGGTGCCGCCTCCGCGAATTTGCATTTGGGATTGATTGAACCCGCCATCGAGCCCGGCCAAAGCTCCCCCTCCCCCCAACCCCCTCCAAAGGCGCCAGGGAGCCTCTCTTTTTCTTCCACTTCTCGACGTAAATCGCCCAAACTCGAGGTTTAATTTACCCCTCGATGGCGACGATATCCGCGGCCGCTCGACACCGATTACGGGGATTGAGATGCCCTCCTGAAGGGGAGAGCGATTCGATCCGACGGCCCTCGGTGTGAACAATGCTCGGATTTCGGGGGCGTGGGCCTTGGGGGGGAGGCGGTGGAAATACGCTTGGTAATTCGCGGAGGCCGCGATCCCGTTTCTTTTCAGGGAAAAGGAGGATAGACTCGGTGGAACTTTGATCGCCAGCAGCGATTTTGCGTCCCCCGCCGTTGGAGCTTCGAAAGGTAAACGCCGCTGGATCGAGTATTGTTAAAGCGCGAGGAGGTCCTCTTGGGAGAAGATGGAGTTCGATAACTTTCGTACATCCCGGAGGTATAAGAGAATCGGGTGGTTTAAGTACGTTCGTCGAGGGCTGCCCACGATTCTTTAAATAGATTCCTCAAGGCGGATGCAAAGTCGGACTGAATTCGTGCGATATTCTTGCAATATTGGATAACACTGGTTTTTTTTCATATTGGAATATTTGTACGATACCAGATAAGACTGTTCTTTTTTTAATACCTGGATATTTGTACGATATCCGATAATACTGTTCTTGTTTAATACTGGGATATTTGTACAGTATCAGATAACACCGTATTCTTAATACTGGGTTATTTTTACGTTATCTGATAACACTGTTTTTTTAATTCTGGGATATTTATACATGCGAGAGTGTTGTTGTTTTTTTTTTAAGTACCAGGATATCTTAACAATACCAGATAGCGGAGAATTCGCAGCTCGATGTATCTGGTTCGCGGAGAGGAGTCGCCGGGCTCCTCGCTCGGTTTAAAATAAGTGCCAAAGGTAGATATCGAGATACCCTGGCGCGATTATAAGGTGCATGTATCCGGACCAATTTTGCCGGCGTGACATCTTTAAAGTAGCGCTTGAGTACGGGAGCACCGAGGTGACACGTGTTCCTGACACTTGTATACTCGCACTCCCCGTAGCACGTACTCGTATACCGGCTCGAGACGAGGGCTGCCGGTGCTTGCTTGCCTCGAGACTTTTGACACCCTTATTTCTCGTGGCTTTTTCCTCGCTTTCTTCGCGAAATGATGGCCCTGACAGACGCCCTTCTCTCTCCGCCGAGAATCACGCTCGCATTGTGTATTGAGCCGGCAACGCGACTCGAGACTCGTTCTTGCCTTCACGATTGAGCCGACTATCGAGATTGTGCCGGGACTTTCCAGGGGATTGAGGGCCAAACTTTCCTCTGAGATATTTTAAATTTGCCCCGAGAAAAGTTCCCGCTCCGATCTCCATTGGCCTCGCTTCTTCCTCGCGACGCTCCTGGGGAGCGAGATTGTTCTTGACTGCTGCTGGAGAAAATTTCGATGCGAGAGACGGCTCGATCGATTCCGAGCCCTTAGCGACGCGATGCTTAACGCGATGATAAATAAATACCAAACTTTGGATCGCTTTGCGCGAGGAACGCGCTCGTACGTTCCGGAGGATTCTCGTATCGACTGAACCTGTCGAGGAATATATACATACATACAGGGTAGGCCATTTAAAAGTTTGCTTTTAAAAACACTATAAAATGAGTCAACATCGATATTTAGAACAAAATTTTTTCTTATCGCGAAGGTTGGAGTCTCCGATTTAAGAATGGAAAACCAGAACGATTTGGAGAAAGATTTTAGATTAAATTACAGATTTAAGAGAAACAAACCAGTGGATGGTCCACTCTATACATATACATACATACATACATATATACATGTACATATATATATAAACAACCATTTCAACGATGCGCCGATACGCTTATACACGAACGAGAGCGAGACAAATGCTCTCAAGGAAATCCTATCCTCCACCTTTGCTCCCGATACACCGACGAGGATCGATGTCGCGAACCACTGATAAATTCCCGATCGTCGATGTTCTCACGGTGACGCGAGCACAGATCCGGCCGACTCCTTCCAGATGCAGCTCCGAATCGTAATTCGATACTTCCAGCAACTTCCAATAACCGAACTCGGCGGAATTATTCGCGGGCCGGCAGCTGTCCCCGCTCGCTTATCCCCGATCGATTATGCAAAAATAATATTTTCTAATAATCGCCAGCGCTATCGACTCAGGTGCTGGATACTCGGCGCCTCGCAAAAGGGGGAGCCGTTACGGTTCTACGGAGGAGCGATAAAAAGGAGAAGGAAGGCCGCATTGACGGCAGGAAACGTCTCGCAGGATAACTTCGGGGTTGGCGTCTGGAGGAGGCAAAAAGCGGTCGCTGAGCAAAGAGAGAGAGCGAGAGAGAGAGCGAGGGAGAATGGGAGGGAGACAAGAGGCGTAGAAAGAGGGAGAGAGAGCAAGAAAGGGGCAACGAGGAGAGGAGCCCTTCCACGGGATGCAGGACATTGTATCCCATAAACGCTCTCATTGTGATCCACGTGTGTTACAAATTCCCATTCGTGCCCTTTCGCTGGGAATAAACCCTTTCCTTAATTAGCATTGTATGGAATTCCTATTGGCGAATCGGTATCTGGCTCGCACTCGTGGGGGGGGGGGGGGGGGGGGGGGGGGGGGGGGGGGGGGGGGGGGGGGGGGGGGGGGGGGGGGGGGGGGGGGGGGGGGGGGGGGGGGGGGGGGGGCGGG
>JBCFXI010002406.1:0-23336 GCA_038496175.1 Ampulex compressa | reverse complement strand
TATTCAGTTTCAAGGAATTACACGTGATCGTCCTAAAAACGCGAAGATCGTCCTAGAAAATGATCGTGCTAAAAGAAGAATTACGAGTCGTCCTAAAAATATACCGACGGTTATCGCCGCTTCAGGAACCTCGTCATAAACTCTTACGAAAGAGAGAAATTGGGACGGAACCGCGAGGATCGCTCCTCGCGTCAAGAAGCGAGCGAGATACATTAAAAGCGTGGCCAAACGTCGATTACACTTTTCCTCGAATTCCGCGAGAGCCAGCCAAGGAAGAAATAAGAATCGAGGACGATTCGCCACGCGAGTTCTTCCTCCTCCGCGATTTCCAGCCCAAAAAGGCGAAGGACGACGGACGGGTGGGCGCGTTAAAAATTGAGAAACAGTTTCGAAAATAAATTTCTCCTCTCCGCAGCGCCTCGCATTTAGCCGAGCTCGTCGTAATGGCCGTTTGAAAGCCGCTTCTTGCCCGCGCGAAAGGGCGGGCGGCAAGAAAATGGACGAGTGGCGATCCTCCTGGCGAATAAAGTGGGTCGTCGGGTTTCCACGATTTATTCTTGCGGCCGCCGTTCAATCGGCGCCGATACGGAACCGTTGTTTGTCCAGGGCTGTAAGATAATTACGTAGCCGTTTACATCTGCGTCTGGCATAGCTAACGGTGATTTCCCTGGAGAGCCAAAGGAGGCAGTGCGACTGGGATGGGAAAAATGTTAACCGACAATGCTGGGGTACTTGGAAGTCTGGAAGACTTGGAATAGCGAGCTTTGGAAACGCAGTGCTGATCTAGGCTTCGTTGATAAATCACACATATTTTTAAAGCATCGTATAGAAATGAACAGGTAATGTTAGAGAAATGTTGACTGAAATATACGTGTCAGAATGGGATAATATTTGTGTAATACTGGAGACGTAATTGTTTCTGTATTAATACGATATTGGCTTTGTCAATTGTGGTGTATATTAATTCTTTTTTCTTTTTAAGAAATTCTTCGTATACCAAAAGGGTAAAGAGGACTTTTATCGAGCTTTTAATATTGATTATAAGTGGATCATCGATGTGATTTCTGAAAGCATTCTGAAATGAGTATATGACAAGGGTTCCGTTTTAATACGAATATTGCTGCAGTTTTGATATTAAAATAAATAAATCGGCTTGCAAGTGTCGGATGAGTAATCGAATTAAAAGATCCTGTCGTTCTTCTTGGATCAAGCTCTATTACCACAAGTAGGTTTTTAACGCTCGCTGGGAATAAGCGCGAATCAAACGCAAGTGTCTATCCGCTGAATATTTAACGAGGCCGTTGAGTTTCGCGAAAAATAGGAAGAAGGAGTTTGCTTTTGTGTCACTCCTACGATACATTTTTGACGGGCTTTGTGCGATTTTTCTTCCTCGAATTTCGTTCGCGGCTTCGCTGACACGGAAACCTCGGGATCTTAAATCCACCTCGCTTTTTATTCGCGCCAAAAGGAAGGAGCATAAAGGATCCTGCTCGGACCTTTACGTATCTATACAGACACAAAAAACATCGCGACATTGCGTCGCGATAACGAACGTAATTAATCCTAATAGAGGACATCGATACGATCATATTAATATTATCCTCCCCTTTCGTAGCGCCTCGAATAACAATTTCTCTGAATTATCCTACTCCGCGTTAATAATTTATTCTCCCATTCCGCGCTTTTCACAAGCCCACCTTGACACCGGATCCGCCATTGGACGAATGCACGCTCTATTACGAAAGCTGCAACGGGGACAGTATTCCTTAGAAAGCCCCGTATAAAGGTTCCAATTGTCTAATTACGACTGCGGAGTAATCTTCGTTAAAACGTAGCGCTACTTTGTAGGATATTGAATAACGCATTTGCAGAAGACCAGGGACAAAGGTGCGGGACGACCTTTTACGCGGCGCGTATTCAGGAGAGTGCGGAGAAAGAAGGGGGAATAAGTGCGGGTGCACTGTAGGTACAAGCTCGACGCAATTCCCAATGTCGCTTGGCCCCGCGGCGCTGCCCCCGGGGGGGCGAGAGTATATTAAAGCATTATATTACTCCCAGTGATATTGAGCCGTCGTTTAATCAGTATTCCAGGATTTTTCTCGGGCCACTCCTCGAAAACACTCGCGTTTGGCCGCCCGACGTAGTTGGACCGCCGCCGATAACGATTAGTTATTAATAGAACGACCGATTTGGTTCTCTCCCCTGTCAATTCCACGGCTCCTGATGAATTCGAGAGAGAGGTAGAGAGGTAAAGAGAGAGAGAGAGAGAGAGAGGTAGAGAGATTGTCGCAGCGTTTCTCGTGAATATTACAAGTTGTCGGCAGAGGCATTGGAAGGGACGTGACGCGATTACGTAATTGCTGGAAAATAATTGAAGTGCCGTTACGTAGGAATTACTTCGAACGCGCGATGGCTTCTCAAAGGAGAGCGGATTATTCCGTTATGGCGCGGAAACGAGTAAAATCCACCTCGAAATTTTCCCCGTCCGTCGGTATTTTTGCGCGTGTTTACGGAATATTCGGAGTAATATAAATAACGGCATCGGTGGCGCTACTGTTTGGCGGAAATATTATTTGCGCCCAGCCGTTTTAATATCTTTGCGGAGAATTACGGTTCGTTCCGATGGCACATATGAAATGCAATACGATCATCGAAATATTATATTTGTCCTCGCCCTCCGCGATTTCCTTTTATCTCTCGGATAGGTCTCGAATTAAATCGCACTTTATGCACCCGCGTGAACCTGCGCGTACGAGAAATCAAGGAAGAATCGTGCGGAAAGAGAATAAAACTAATTCGTGTATTTTCGAGTTTAGAGAAATAGGTAATCGAGGAAGGGAAGTTCTTACAGTACAACTCGAAGATATTGATTTAAATAAGATACCTGAAATACACATACCTTTATATTATTATTTATATTATGAACATCGCGAGGAGCGTAGTTTTTCCTTATTATTTATATTATTATATACTTTATATTATTAACATACGCGAGGCGCATAAAATACGCCATGTGCACAAAATCCATTCCAGCAAGGTTTAACATCCTCTCAATCCACACGATTCAAACCCGACAAAGCGCTCTCCCTCCTCCATATCTCAGAATGGCTTCGTCGTATTCCCTTCATTATCCATTTCCCTGCGAACAATTCAGCTCGGACCGCGTACGAAAAATGGCCGTTTATTCTCGCGTATCCATCCTCGTGGAGTGCCAGCGAGACGTTGGCGCATAACGCCCTCGCATTTACGTCCGATATACCCGCGGTGGCGCGTGGGTAATACGAAATAACGCCAAGACGTTTCGAATAACTCTCTGGGTATCATATAATACGATCCACCTCGCGAAATACAATTTTCGTGGCCGAAACTCTTTTCTCCCTCCCCCAAAAAAAAAAAAAAGCTCTCCTCCTCTCCGCCCCTTCTCCCGGCATCCCTTCCACCTTGTATCTCTAGAAGCCGCTTTGGTTTCATCCCCCGGAGAACATTTCACTTGGAAGTATCCACCGCGCACGGTATTTCTTATTACGGCCTTTTCGAGCATCGTTCGTCATGGCTTAGGGCGCAGGAGACAAGGAACTAGTTCCACCTCTAAAACGAAGTCACGTAGGGCGGGCGGCTGCTCGAATATCGATTTTTTCATGAATCACGGTTAAGTCTCGATGCAGGGTATTTATTAAGGTACACGAGAAGTCCATTCGGCGCAGCGAATGCCCGTATTTTTGCATGTCCTCATAGACCATTAGCATTCCTATCGCTCTTTCTAGGTTTGAAATACACATTGAAAACCGCGATTTAATTTCGAGGGAGGCGGGAAGGAGGGGGGGGGGGGAAGGACCTGTGGGGGAATATTTATCGGGCCAGACGAGAATGATATTCGTGCGACGTGCCGGACTGTATTCCGCGTGCCTTCGGTCGCGCGTTAATATTCCTACGGCTCTCCCTATTTTTCAAACATAAATGAGAAACGATTGGGTTGCAAGTAACGAGCGTGGAATCCGGGATGGAATATTTATCGAGGTACACGAGGAACATTAGCAGTCTGATTAGCATTCTCGTTTTTGAAATAAATATCGAGGATCGTGAATTATTTTATTCGAAATAACGGTTGTGGAATTTAGGATAATATATTAACATATACGAGAAACATCAGCAGACTAATTACCGTCCTCATTTTTCAGATACAAATCGAAGATCATGAATCATTTCATTCGAAGAAACATT
This sequence comes from Ampulex compressa, assembly GCA_038496175.1. NCBI lineage: Eukaryota > Metazoa > Arthropoda > Insecta > Hymenoptera > Ampulicidae > Ampulex > Ampulex compressa. Next base: position 19,115 of record JBCFXI010002406.1, on the reverse strand, counting down.
AGCAGCCTAATTACCATCTCCATTTTTCAAATACAAATCGAAGATCGTGAATCCATTCGAAGTAACGGTTATGGAACTTAGGATAATATATTAAAATATACGAGAAACATCAGCAGCCTAATCAGCATCTCCATTTACAGATACAAATCGAAGATCGTGAATCATTCCACTCGAAGTAACGGTTATGGAAGTTAGGATAAAGTATTAAAATACACGAGAAACATCAGCAGCTTAATTACCATCCCCGTTTTTCAGTTACAAATCGAAGATCGTGAATCATTCCATTCCAAGTAATGGACAAGGGACCTACGATGGACCAGTTCCGCGAACGAGCAGCTAGTTGCAGGATTCAAACGGCAGAGGGAACGGCGCACCATCTCCGAAATGAACAGTCAGTTGCCAAAGTTAGTCTCGCGGAGGAATGTTCGCATTGCAAGCCGAATATTCGCTCTAGCGGCCTTCGTTCCCAGACGAAGGCCCCTCGATCTCACGTACCGGACCATCCAGCCAGGATCTACTGGAGGCACATTTCGAAAAACCACGAGCTCACGAGCTCTTTCGCGCTTATAATTTGACCATTTGAGTTTATTATTAGCGAGCAACTGTTTTAAGATGATCACTGCTACCGATGAAAAATCAATTGGGTATTTATATAACGTTTTAACTCAATTTCTAGCTCTTGTTAGGTATATTAATCTCTCAATATATTTTCATTCAACGTGAAAAATATTATTTATTACTTAAACTGATAAAACACCCGTTTTTCACTTCTAGAGTCAATCATCTACTTTCCAACTCCACCTTAAGACCGACCACGCTTAATCGCATACATCCTTTCGAATATAACTACTTTGGCATACCTCTAGCAAGTGTACATTTATTATCAGCGATCTTCGATTATACGACGAAAATTCTCGCGCAACGACAAACAATGCACAGGCTTAATATACCTAAACAGGACTAACTAATAAAACCAATAAGTTACACAAATACCAAATTGATTCTTAACCTCTACCAACGATCCTATCTTGGAACTGCTGCACACTAGAACCACGCGTTCGAGTGATACATTTAATCGAACGAGAGAATGGCCAGGAGTCATCCTATCAGGAGGAGGGGTTAGTTTCGAGGAGGGGCTAAAACTAGGAGGTAAAAACGCTGGTCGAGCAGCGGCGAGAGGAGGAGGGCGGAAGAGCGGCCAATTCGAGAGGCTAGGCGAAAGAGAGAAGGACAGAGAGGCGGAGGTACGGCGTGGGAAAGGAGGCAGCGAAACATTTTAGCCGGTTATATGCAGTTTGAGCTGCTGCCAAAAAATATCAAAAATCCTTTGGCCGGCGGCCAGGGTGGGTTGGACACAAACCACGGACCACACGCACGGCGAATAGCCAGCAGGGTAGCCGAATAATAGCACTTTATTGTTGGCCGTATAAGCCTGCTAGCACGGTGCACGAGCGTGTATCGCTGTGTATGCGTGCCCTCGACTTAGATATTGTAATTTAACCGCGTCTCCCCAGAGGTCCCGCCATGGAGCTGTATCAATTGTTCCCCCAACATGCGGCCAGACCCGCTGAGGCCAGAGTCGTGGAGCTGTTTTCATTTTGAGAATACGCGTTATTGGTTAGCGCGAGAGGGCATGTTACTTCTTCGCGCGTCTGCCTGGTGCGTGGGACTCGTTGAGGATGTTGGAGTGATACCGAGGTGGGGTGGTAATTGTGTTAAAGTTAGGGTGAAAGTCGTGCTGATCGATCATGCGAATTCTTGGTATTCTGAATAATAAGATTAGGGTTTTCTTTTATGGAAACTTGTTCTTTGGAGAATTGTTGTTTATTTCGATGCTTTTAGGAGTCATCTGTGTTTTATTGATTAGGACGTTGATAATTATGTTGGGGTATTGATACTGGTCAGTCATCAGATCACAAAATGACTGGTCAGTCGTTCCTTTAAAAAATCGTAGTGCTTTATAAGGATGTATTTTTTGAGATTTTCGACGATGTTCATGCAGTATTTAGATCACCATTTTGATTTGTTGAAATTTTCTTCTACTCTCCCCTTTTCTTTTAAAGATAAGATAAATGATACGATGAGTGAGCACGTATTCCACACTTTTATTATACTTTAATTCCCCGTTTGCTCACGCGGAGTTAGAATTTCGTTCGACCACGTCGACGTTTTTGCACGGAATAATAATAATTCTGGCCACCGGGGCTGTGGTTCAAACAATTAAATGTTTATTAAATTACGAATTAAACCGAAATGAATATTGAAAAATAGTAAAGTTTAAGCCGCTGAATTGAAGCGTATTAATAAAAATGCCCGGGAAAAATATTATTAATCCACGCAAAAATGTCGACGAGCTCGGCCGAAACTCTAATTCCACCGGACCAGATGGAGAGTTAAAATATAAAACGCGCGAAAAGGTCCTCCCTTACGGCGAGTTTCACGGATCGTTCCAAAACCGATAAACCAAAAACGAGCGAGAGGGATTAGGAAGCGCGATGGCCATCGACGTGTCGGCGTATTTTTACGTTGGATAATAAATTCGCGAGCTGGCAGATCGCGAAGGTAAGCAGGCCCATTATAGTTCAGCCGCGAATGAATAGCCCGGTGGTATATTAGCGAACGAATTGACGTATGGTGCCGTCTAATTTACGGTCAGGCATACTTCGAATTGTTTGGGCACGTAATTGCCACGTATTTCTCGGGGAGCCATTGGTAATTGGCAATAAAGCGTCATCAACGTACATAATTATTGACCGAAGATACATATATGCGCGTGCACAATCGACGCCTCCGCTGACACTCGTTCAGTAGCGAATGGGGGCGTCGCCTCTCGATCGAGCCGCGCTTTCTATTTATTTGCGCGCGGTCGAGGCTCGACAAATGTTCCCCCCACCCCTCCCCTCTCCCCCACCCCTCTCCCCTCCCCCCACTCCCAGAAGCTGATGACCGGACTTTGGGTTTTTACAGAACGGCCGCCAAACAAATATGCCGGCGGAAAATTATTTTTCTTCGCCATCGAACGGTGGCAATTGCGGTTCGAGGGGCTGGAGAAGAAACGGGAATGTTAGCTCGTTTATCTTGCCCGGGCGGCTGATATAAATCGTGGATTTTTTCCAATTTACTTACGCGCGTCTGGGTATTGTCATATGTTTCTCTCGCGCCTGAACGAAGTGATTTTTCGCGCGCTCAGAAGAACCTGCGCGAAAGGAGATGCGCAGATGACAAGGTGTAAATATGGACGATGGGAACGTTTCGATGAGCACTTTAATAAGATGAAAATATGTCGCTCGTAGAGATTAGGGAATACTGCAAAACGAATAGGATGCGATGAAGGGAAGTATTTGATTCATTTTTTTTTTATGAAACTAGAGCATCAGAAACGCAAAGGACGAGACAAAGAAAAATTCTTCTATTATGTAGATGACATGTGAGTTCAACTGTAGCGTGATCCAGTAGCGGGCGACACATAGATGAAAGCGTAGAGAAGCGCGTTAAATTGGACGCGAGTGGAACAGCACTGACCGTTTAATATAGTGCACGGTCACTCGAATTACGTGCACTTTCGAGGCCAAGGAACGTGCAGACAGCTCCAGTACTTTCAGCCTTTTGCGCGCCGCATTTTGCATCTCAATTCGTTGCGGCGCATGCGCGCCTCAGCGCCCCAACTCTTATCCACAGTCGTGTGGTGTGAATAGACAAATAGATGCACAACTGGAGACGAATATCTGCAGACGCAATACATGTGCGAGTACAACCAATATGCATGAAAAGGGATAAAGAAGGCAATAGAGAATAGCGTGCCTTGAGAATAGAACAGTATACAATAAAGTATAACATTGTGAATGATTTAAAATATTGAATCCACCCTAAATCCCGATCAGCACATAAATATAACCTAATCCTTGAGAGTGGTGCAGTTTCCACGCAAGACCCCAGCCCTCCTCCTAAGAATCCGCGCGCGTGACGTCATTCGTTAAAGCCACGCGCGGTTTTTATCTGGCAATAGCCTCGACGGAAGCGGAGACTCGTAATTCTCGCCTCTCGCGGCCTGAATATCGTGCAGCCAGGGCGATAGGCGTTACCCTCGCGCTTCGGTAGATTTTATAGCGCGGCACGATAGCGCTAAGTGCGAAGACGCTCTAAAACGCGCTCGTCCGTGACGTATGTACGTTCGATAAATCAAGCCCCTGGTAAACGCTCCCCTCGCGGCCACCTCGCTTCCTCCATCTTATTCTCGTTACCTCCAGATCACGTAGCGGATCGCCGGCTTCCGCGTAATTTTTTTACGTCCCGCTAAAGCACGAAAGTTCGCGTCGCGGCGCCTGGAGAGGGGAATTTCACGGTGCGACAAACTCCAACGAGATTCGAAGGCTGCGCGAGCGGGGATTTTTTCAATCAGGGACTTTTTTTTGCGATACCCCCGATCGAAAGAGAAACGCATTGCCCCTTTAAAGAGATTACTTGAGCACACATTTTTTTCACGCGTACTCGGAGCTTTGATCGTTGAAATGAATTTGGAAAGAATTGGGGGATCCTCGAATTGACGGATTAACAGATATCGAGGGTTTAACAGTAATCCTACCATCCAATTCCCAGACATTTTTAAATGTGCTAAATAATCCTTAAAGAAAAAGGGCACGAAGGAAAAGTGTCGATATATTAATTTGTCCATCAGTATGCTGTAAGAAAATCGTGAAAAATCTTACTAGTAACCTCGTCTCGAAGTTCTACAATTTTTCAAAGAGATCACTGACCAGTTGACCGCTCGTGGTAGGAATAGTGTTAAATATGGATGTTTAAAGAGGAGGTAATTATCGTATTCCAATGATCTCCACCTTTTTTCTCAGCGCAGCTCAATTTACAATATTATCGTAAATTCAGCGTGCATAGCTGGACAGTTCTTCGATCGATACGCAAGCTTATAGTCAAAAAAGGAAATTGGAAATAAGTCAAGTGCAGCCCTGCATTGGTGAGTAAATAAGGGAATTATTAATAAAATAAATGATTATCGGGAATAATCTCCGACACCTAAGAAGTCTTTTCACTTTGGGACCCAGTGCCTTATTCCACATAGCGCACTCCGATGTCTGCATGCTGGTATACATTCGAGTGTACATTCGAGGGTTCTTGTGCCCGCTCTACCTTCGAGTACACATTCAGCAGTCTACGTGCCTGTACACCTTCGAGTGCACATTCGGGAGTCTACGTGCCTACGTGCACATTCGATTGTGGCCGTTGGACGTCCACCAATGAACGTCGAAGTGCACGTCCTTGCACCTGCACGATGCTCGATATTTGCTCGTAAACAAAACTTCGGCTTCTCATCGCGCACGCCAATCTTAAACGGGTTGCAGTTACCTAACGTCTGTCCAAACTGCGTGTTCATCAACATGTTCACTGTTAAATACGAGATATTCAGTAGTGAGGCTGAGTGACACGTACGAGGTATTATTATTATTATTGTTTCATTAATAAAAGAAGCAATCGCTCGGTACAAGGAAAGAAATTAAAGCATCAGAGGAAAAGACGATGCGTACTAAGAGATTGATCAACATTAGAACTACTAAAGCAGTCAAAGTGACTGTTCAGTCGTTTCTTTAAAAAATCCTAGTGCTTTATAAGGATGTATTTTTTGCGATTTTCCATGATTTTCATGCAGTATTTAGATCAGCATTTTGATTTATTGAAGTTTCCTTTTACTCTCCCCTTTTTTTTCTAAGATGTACGTGGTGATATAAATATGTCCAAAAAGTGGCTGGTAGTTCCAGTGTTAAAGGAAGTGAAAAGAGTAGGAAGAGAAGAGAAAATCCTATGTTACAAAACATGTCTTAGTGTACGCTTTAAAACAGAGATCGTCTAAAAATTAAACGAGGACGTAATTTCTCGTTTCAATTATCACGACGTGGTATAAATACTTACGATAGATATAAACAAGCTATCCATACATAACAAGACTTTTAAACGAACCCTAACTATCTTCTAATCCTGGTTTACTCAGTTATATCGAATTACTCAAGACTCAGCCAGCTTTCTTCCCTTCAATTCGGCATCAACGAGCGTCAGACGCTCCTGACACTTACCAGACAACGAGGTAAGAACGTACTTAGTTCAATTACTCGATTCTGCCGCAGGTGGCTTTGCGAAGCGAGCTACGGCGTAGGCAGACCCTGTCTTAATCACTGTAACCCAAACGGATGTCAAGCAAATTTCTCCCTTATGCTCGCCACTTTCTTCCCCTTTCTTGATCTTTGAACCAGAAATTATTGTCCAGTTCCTCCTTTGGGGAGATTCCGCTCGCGGAGATGCCGAGAATCCCTGATTACGTCGCGCCCGAATTTGTCGTCCGCGTGCTGCTCGTTCGTCATGGAAATTCTTCTATGCCCGTAACACCGGTCGTCGTAATTACTGCATTTTTCCGCCTCCGCTGCGTGGGAACTAATTAGCGCCAGTAGCGTCGGTTTTAGGCGCTGCTTAGCCAGGCCACCAACACGACGATTAGAACTAGGCTACGCGAGAGATGTGTTTGGTAACGAGATCAATGCCGGTTACATCGATCCAAGATATACAGGGTGGGGCAATCGGAACTATCGTCTGGAATAACTCGAAACAACCTATTGGGTGCGTAGAATTACGCGTTTTGAATTACGTTTTGAATTACGCAACGCGTTAAGATAAGAGCGAATAGAATTTTATTTCGATATATTAGATTCTTTCTTATATCCAAGCGTAGAAAAGATTATAAGTTTCGCGCGCTCTGCGAATGTTCCCTTACTTCAAATCATTGCTCGTGAAATAATCGATTGATCTGGAGAATTAATCCCCGATTTTATATAAAGAAAAGGAATACGACGTGGAAAAGCAATTGGTCTCTATTCGTATCCTTCGAAGTAATAAATATTTTATAAAAACGCACGACTAACAGGTGAAGGATTATTTTAGACGCCGCTTCTCAGCGACTCACCCTGTATGAGGACGTATTTCGGTTTCCAGTCTTTTCCCAGATTTCCTTGCTCGCAGAGCGGGTCGATCGATAAACCGATACATACACGTGTAGAGCCTCGAATGTCCAATTGCCAGATACTTCAAAGTACTCGGCAGATCGAGAAATACTATAATCAAGGGGAAAGTGGAGCATGTCAACGAAGTGCGCGACGGGAATGAGCGATGGACGCCCGGTTTGTTTGCAGCAGCGGGCAAAGCGAAGCGCTCTTTCGAGGGGAAGGGCGGAGAAAATCAGGGATAAGGAATGGCAACGTAGTGCGACGCGTGTAAAATCGTCCACCGGGTTACGGTGATTTATAGATCCTGGGGAAAATAAGAGCTGGATAAAGTATCGGGGGATGCTGACACCGTTTAGTACGTGCAGGATCGTCTCTTAAGTACCGCCGCGCGATGCCCGAGCCCCGGAGAAACTATGATATCGGCGAGTCACGTGCTGGAAACAGATCTGTATCAAAGGCGGCAAAGAAGATTGCAGGTCCAGGGAATGGCGGCGTCGTTTAGCACGTGCAGAGCCCTCTTGCAAGTACAAAGATCTATGGATGTTTACGGACCTCCCGCCTTTTAGTCTTAATAAATCACGGTACGCGGATCGTGGACCTTCGCGATACGGATCGTTTAGATATGATTGTGGTCCTCATCCTGAGTAATCGTACGAATTTTTCCTATTCTTTACTGATTCGTATTATTTGAAGATGTCATCTTATCGGTTTTGTAGACTTCTTAACATTCGTCGCAGTCTGATTGCAACGCAGGATATATTTTATTGAAATCATTTTCTCGATCGTACGTTTATGCGTATTTACCTGGTTTTATTGTAAAAATAATTATTTTTTATGAAGATTAAGGAGGTACGTGCTTCGTTCAATGTATATGTTGCAATCAATAATGTATGTATACATTTAACAAATCAATATGTGTTGTATACATTTATTAAAGTTTATAGCAAGAGTATCGACTCAATATAAAAATGTTTACTATTCCCTAGTATGCATACCTATTATACAGTGGATATTAAATCAGAAATTATATGCATTTACTAGTCAAAGTGCACAATGCCCTTTTCTTTAACATAATTTGATTCATCATCTCACAGGAAGACCTATTCATTTAATATTAATCTATAAATATAAGCGTAAAGTTTACATTTCACTCGTCCTGAATCCCTCTATGTTCCTAATCAATATACACCCACCTGTAAGTTCAAATATTCACCAAGATCACATTTCTACTCAGCATATACAAGAAATAGGATTAATCGTCTCGACTTCGTCAATTGCAGCGAACGTCTTTTGTCTTCTTGAGGAAACAATGGCGAGAATGTCGAAACCTCGATGACAAGGATCGTGGGAATGTTCTTAGCTGTCTTGACGAACGCAATCCGGATAATTGAAAGGTTCGAATCGATGGGGTTTGTGTTACACGGGGATGAATTACCGTGGAAGACACACACAACGATAATGACCAAGGGGGTGACTGGTATTCCTCCAAGGTTACCTCCATCGCGATTCACCCCTCGAGGGTAATTTAAATTCAGAGGGCGTCACAATTAAGAAGACCACTCGAACGGAGCACCGTCGCGTTTGCGGCCTCTTCTATTTCCGTTCTTACGTAATTCACGTCCTCCAGGAGGACGGCTTATCTCCTTACGTAGTTCGCCATGGAGGAGAAGATCCGCCTCTGGCAGATCCTCATCTACGAGGCGGCTCGACCGATATCCATTCACTTCTTAGTATCTTTTTCCCCGACTCGCGGTTTGAACGGATCGTTCCTACTTTTTCAGTGGTCAGCTCATTGCTAAAATAGAGTGGATTCGATAGAGAGAAAGAGAGAGAGTAGATTTTTTGCTGTTTGTCTCACTGGTTAAGGAACTCACCGATTATGTGGCTGCCATTTTTAATACGAAAACTATCGTCTACTTTATATATATAAATGAAAAAATGTATGTATATATATATATATATTATATAAAATAAAAAAATATATTTATATAAGTGAAAAAAATAAATACATTATTATAATCAATTTTTTGCGATCTTATCTGAGCATTCGTTCCGAAGATCAAGTGGATCAATTACGTCCTGCCTTGTAACAATATAACGAGGTATATACTGGACCAATGCTTCAATCAACCGCACAAAAAGTATCACATTCCATTCGACTTCGAACCATAAATTCGTTCACACGTTAAGAAAACCTTTAAAGGATTATTGTTCACACACATCTTAAAACACTCCACATGCTGTAATCAAATCACGAAACCTACGCACTTCACAGAACCGCGGAATTTCCCCCCAAAAAAGGAGAAAAAAAGACACAGAACCAACTACTCGCTCATCCCGACTAACTCCATAGTTTCAATCTCAGAAAAAACCCTTGTACCCTCCCCTTAACCGATAACCAATAGAAGATCCGCAAGTGTCCCGCGAAGACTCCGCCCCCCCCCTACCCAGGCCCAATTATGATCGCACTCACGTCGCCACGTCGATCTTCCCAGGCACGATCCTCGCCTCGAGCGAACCGACGAATCACTCGCGTGGCCCATTGATTTCGCCTAAGTTCCAACGAAACGGCGATTAATCAGCGCCGTCGCGGTGGAAAGACGGACGGAAGAAAGGGTGAAAGATCGAGGGCGTCGCTGGGGGGAGGGGGAGGACAGGGAGCAGAGGACGACGAGCGATATTTCAAGGCGAGATCGCTCGGCCCTTTCTTCGCTGGCGGCCATTAACTCGAATTACGGTCGCTTCGGCGGCCACCCTGAAAAGATGAACTTCGAGACAGCGGCGTGATGGTTGGGGGAGGAGGGGGGGGCCAGGGGCCTTTACGATTTCGCTGGCACGGCCAGGCCCTCGCTCGGTCCTTCGAAAGCTCGTGAAATCTGCCCACGGTGGTTACGTGACTCTGATTTTAGTGTGGCGAAGGTCCGCGATCGCTGGGAATTCGAGGGCCGTTCCTTAGCGGCGGACGACGACTCGCGATCGGCCGATGGGCTCCGCTGATTGGGGCTTGATTCGCCTTGGGCTTGATCCTCGGACGTCACTTTATATTGGAATGAAACTGGTCATTGGATGAATTGGAATTTAAGGAAGGTGAGCCTGGGCTGTACGCGTGGATATATAAATCCGAAGTAGACGCGTGAAGAAACTTGTTCCACAGCTTTTGGTACTGGCTCCTGGAATTATCTGAATCGAGATTTGTCCTTTAAGGTGAATTAGAAATTAACGAATCTAATCCTAATTATCGAGAAATTTTTGCTTTTGAAGAGTGGAGGTGTAATATGGCGTGAAAAATCCTTTCTATTAACTAACCGATCCTTTAACTATCAAGGAATTTTTTCTTCTGAAGAATCGAGGCGTAATGTGGAGAATAAAAATCCTCTGTATTAACTAACTGGCCCTCTAACTATCAACGAATTTCTTCTTTTGAAGAGTCGAGGTGTAATGTGGCGGTCAAAAATCCTCCGTATTGCACCCTTCGAGCGTAATATAATAAAATATACGAATGTCATACGAGTACTGAGAGCTGGGCTAGATTTAAATCGATTAAATCTATTGAAAAGATCTATCGAGATTTCGTACTTCCTAAAGAACTAGGGTATTCGACTTTAATCATTTTCAGCACACGCTCCTCCTAAAGTGGAGGAAATGTCTTCCATGGACAATATCGAATTCGTTCTATATCCATCGAGCATATTCCAGTCGCCATTCCGAGGTTTTCGTCGAACGAACGTTAGCGTCCCTTTATGTCATTCTCAGTTCAATCAGCCGCATTACGTTAATTCGAAGCCCGGCTCTCGCTTAATTCCGCCTCGCTTCGAGCCGCGTAATCCGGGCCTTACAATTTCGAGAGATCCTGCCCGTCAATCGCGGTAGTTACGAGACAAGAGCCAGCCCCTTCCTCCTTTGTCTCACTCCTCCCCACTCGCCGCCTCCAACCCTTAGCCGTTCATCCCTTCCGACGACCTTTCACGCTGCGGCTCCTTTCACTCGGCGCCACGCCGAATCCTCCTGCATTATCCTCGCGCTACGTGATAACCGTGGCTGCGGGAAAACGCTCGGGATTTCGAGCGCCGGATCATCGAACTTTATGAGCGCAGACCTCGATTAACATGGTTAATGTGGAATCTTGAGGATGTCTTTTGTATGGAAAGATGAAAAAAAAAAAACTACTTCTCTAACTTTATATTCAAGACTAAACCTACCTTCTATTATAATATTGTTATAATAGAATTATATTATAATAATTATAATATTATAATTTTATATTTTTTAATTTGATGAAATGATGAAATGAATTATATTATAATAATTATAATATAATATAATATTATTACAGTAATATTATAAAATATTTATATTATAATAATAGTATAAAATAATGATAGTATTATTAATATTATTGATAAAGGGTGTTAAGGAGAGATGTTGATGGATATAGTGATTTACATTCTGTGATAAAATCAAGGAATATCTCGAAATATGCTCGCTTACAAAACGATCGGTTGGTTTTTTGTTTTATTTTTGTTTAGTACTAATGTTTTAGTACTTGGTATTTTTAGTGTTTATATTTATTTTTTGTACTTTGTATTTGGTATTAAATACCAACGTGACTGGTTGTGAAAAGTTAATTTGGCAGGTAACGCGGAAAACTGTTGCTTTAAGTTTATATTTAAGTAGAGTCACGCTCGACATTAAGGTGCGTAAAGTTTTCAAGGCGTTTACCTGGAATAGCTTTCAGCAAAGCCACTGCAACTCAATTCACCGCGGATATAAAGTAATTACTATACCCCGATGTTTATATTATATATATAAACTCATTTTTATATTATATATATAAACCCTAAACTCATCCTTCTAATCACACTTTGTGTAACAATTAAATTCATATGCATCGCGATAATCATGCTATCACACCAAATCACTCTTTAACAACACACTCCCACCGCAATTATCCTTTTTACAATACAACAGGACCTTTCAACTTCCTACCTAAAACCCACAAAAACAACATAAAAATAGAGGAATAGGACCAAGAAGCTCCTCTTAGAAGCGGAGAAAAACTCTCACCAGTGCTGGCCACTATTGAGGGCCAGGCTATGTAGGGATCAGGTTGAGGACCACTGCGCCAAGCGATCGCGGCGACTTCTTCGACGGGCACTTAGGGAAAATCCTGGATGTGGGGCGCGAACGAACGTTTCGGAGCGCCGAGAGGCGGCGGTAATACGGAGCGAAGTGTCTGACCACTGCCAAGCAGTTTCCACTTGGCGGGCCGCCTCGACGCGCCGATTTCGCGCCGATTGAAAATGAATCACTTAAGGGCGTCCCCTGTAATTTGCTAATGAAACGTAAGCCACGCGTATCTGGCCGCGACGATCCTCGTGAAGCGATGCTAATGCGGCGAAGTAGATTGAATGTCTGATTATGGGATTGAACGTTTTATTATGGGTCTCTGGTTGCTGTGGCGAATGGCATTGAGGAACAGTATCTAAATGTATTTAGGGAAAGGTCGAATCTTGATTCAGTTATTCGAGTATCCGAGTTTTTGCTCGCCATTTTTTTTAATATGGTTGAAGTCATTATCTTGAACTTTACAGTTTTTTGAATATTGATTTTGATTTGATTCGTCATTTTGTAACTGTGTAATTATTCGAGCCGTATACTAGTGGCCATAATGGTTATTGTTCCGCGTAAAAATGTCGACTTGGTCGACTGAAATTCTACGTTTATGAGACCAGATGGAGAATTAAAGTATGAAGTGTGTGAATAAATGTTCTGTTAAATCAAGTATTATTGATTGTTCTTATGTAAAGGATATTGTGGCCTTAAAGACCGCTTTGTGGGGAGAACTATAAGATGCAAGAACCAAGTTACTTCATGATATTGGAAATTATTGTATGTCATATTATAGAAATGACTACGATCATAAATCGATATGGACTGTAAATAATACTCTCCTGCTCGCGTGAGATAATACAGTAAAGAAACCTTTACACATTTCAGCGCAATTTTCTCCACTTCTCCCACGTAGAAGAAACTTTCAAAGAAGCTCGAAGAACATATCATATAAGAAACCATTTCTCATATCCAAACCTCAATTTCCGGGGTTATTCAAAAAATCCCCAAAATCCTGATCCCAAACTCAGCAACCTTCCACCACCGCTTTCAGCTATTCGATAAACCCAAAACAAATCGAAAAATCTCGAAAAAACACTAATCGACCCAGCGATTAACGAGGAAGGTATCCAGATCGAAAAATCTCGAAAAAACACCAATCGACCAAGCGATTAACGAGGAAGGTGTCCAAATCTCCTCCAAACCTCGCGCTTATTCTCAGCGCGCAACCTCGCGCCTTTCCGCGTCCAACGAATGACATCGATCCAGCGTTTCTCCTTCGAGAAACCTCGAAAATATTCTCGAGGTAAATACATTCATCCATCAGCCTCCCGCCGGTGGATTATTCCTCGAGGAGGAGCAGAAGCCGCGCCTCCTGGAATAAGCTGCGACGAGAGAGCGCGCGCGCGCGCCATTTCTTTGCGATAATCGACGCTTTATTGTCATCACCAAGACGATTCTTTCCGTAACTCTATTATCGATGCTCTCTGTTCGCATTCTGCCGCGGATGAAAGGGGCCTCGGAGTGAAAGGGGCCGCGGTCCTTTCGTCCTTCTTCCCCATCCGGCGAAAATTACTTCGGCGCCTCGCAGCCGGCTAATGCGCCGAGCAGGCGAAGGTAATTTCAGTTCGAAGGATTTTGATCTTCCCGACAGGCGGAAACAGACTTTCAGGTAACAAGAGTCTGGGGCTGAAGTGCTTTTACTTATTCAGAAGCGAGATTTCTTTATGCGCCCGGAGGAGCTCGATTCGATGATTAAGAATCCTGTCCGATGCGCAAGACGAGATTGGCGTGGCCACTTGTGCTTGATTCAGGGCGGATGAGAGGTTTTTGAGAAATACCAGCCGGATTTTGGATGTGTTTAAAAAAGTATATATTGCATATTTTAAAAAAGGAATGAAAGAAGGAAATGCAAGTGGATTAATATAATCGTCTATACGTTGAATGAAAATCATAGAAGAATGAAATCATGTAGATAAAATTTTATAAAAATCTTGCGAAGAAATGATGGTCCAGTGATTTTGTCCGCTTCAGTATTTTAGGTATTAAAATATTTTCCCCATCGGATTATATATCGTTCACTGAATCAAAAATCACCAAACCATAGATCTCACACCCTTATAAAGATGAAATCTTGCCAAAAAATAATCGATCAGTGATTTTGTCCGCTTCAGTATTTCTGGTATCAAAACATTTTCCCCATCGGATCGTACATCATTCACTTAATCAAAAATCGCCGAACCGTCACAGCCTTACAAATATGAATTTTTATAAAAATCTTGCCAAGAAATAACCGACCAATGATACTGCCCACTTCAATATTTCTAGCATCAAAACATTTTTCCTATCGGAATATATATCATTCACTGAATCAAAAATCGCCAAACCATAGAACTCACACCCTTATAAACACCAAATTTGATAAAAATCTTGCCAAGAAATAACCGACCAGTGAGATTCTGCCCACTTCACTATTTCCAGTATCAAAACATTTTCCCTATCAGCTCGTACATCATTCACCGGCTCAAAAACTTCCAAAAGTTTTACATCTGCTAAAATTACTACATCTACATCGATAATTCTGAGCTGTACACAAATATCAGTCCAGTGAAAAAATCCAATTTCCAGCACCACGCTTGTAAAACCCTGTCCACTCGACCAATTGGACACAGCATATCTAACATCGATATCGCATTCACGAGTATGGTCACTGGGCATACGACATTATATCCCAGGAGCGAGCGTACTCATCAATTTGATTCAGCCTGCTCGCACTCCCGAGGAGCTGTCCTCCCCTTTCAAAGGAAATCCGCGAATTTGCGATGCCCGCCGCTCCGTAAGTTTCCCAAAGGAAGGGATTCAGGGGTGGAAGTGCTGAACACGAGTTTCTCGGCGGCGTAAATCTCCGGCCGAGAACGAGGAGGCGCTTCTCGCGCACAGGACGGACGTGGAAGAATGCGGATTTTATAAATGAAACAATCCTGGTCTGGCGGCAGGACGCGAGGGAAATAAGACGAGCATCGCTTTCGCGCCTCTTACGGGATATTCCGCGCCGGCCTGAATTACGCTCGTTAATGCTTTATGCGCTTCCGCCCTCTGTTTGCACCGCAAAGCCCAATTTTCTTCCCGGCTCGAGGCATCCCGCCTCGCGGTGTAACGAGAATGTACCTTTAAAAAAGCCACGAGGAATCCTCTATTCGAGTAGCCTTGCTTACGTGTTCTGGATATTCCAAACGTATTCGTATATCATAATCATAATCGGAGAGTGATGTGGTCTATACGCGTTCGTATATTGTAGATCGAATGAGAATAGAGGAATTTTTGCTGTCGGTTATATGGAGAATCGATTTCTCGAGAGATTATCGCGTAGTTTGTATTTGCAGGGCGATTCGACTTTTTGCAAATTTAACACTATTCCCACCAGCCATTTTCCAGACAGATTCAAATGTACTCGATATGTCCTTAAAGAAAAAGAGGAGCAAGGAAAAGTGTCGATAGATGGATTTATCGATCCGTACGCTGCGAGAAAATCATGATAAATCTCTGAAGCGATCGCGCCTCAGAGTTCTACGATTTTTCGTCGTGGCAGGAATAGTGTTGAGAGATTCGAAGCGGAGGATTAGATACTCGATCGACGATGAAAAGTGGTAATAGAAATTCTTCACAACTGTGCAACCGTATTCTAAAGTCGAGACACTTAATAAAAATTGATCCGTCGAAATCTCAGAACACTTAGAACGCTTGGAAAGCATAATAAACCCCCCTTACAGATTTAATAAAACTCAATAGGAGACGTGCCATTGACTCGAGCATCGATTTATAATAACGATCCGTGACTTCTGCAAATCCAATTGCATTCCGTATTTTCTTCTCGTAGCTCGATAAGATCGGAGAGCAGAGCCGAATAAAATAAACTCTCGATTCGTGCCACTTTCGTTCTCGTTGCGCCGCTTGCAGCGAAGGGGCGAGTTAGAAATTCGGCCGCTATGGCGGCCTGGAAAATCGATCGTAGCTCTGATTAGCACGCTAGAATTCGCCCCGACGATACGCGGCGTATGCCTGGCGACCATTGCGGTTTTTAACGCTCCTCGCATGAAGCGTCACTCGTGCGAACATGCTTGTAAATCCCGAATTACGGCCAACGGATAGCCGCGCGGTTATTATCCGCGCGGGCTATAACTATGTTCATCGCGAGCGATTGATTTCGAATCCGCCCAGTTTCTGACTTTTCCGTGCGATCGAGCGCCGCTCGGAAATTTCGATGGCGATTCCGGCGGGCCAGGAACGCGGGCTTGGTTTATCGTCGATCCTCGTCTAATTTTGGATGTTTTTAGAAATCGATTATCCCTTTCGAGGATTTCATTCGGATAGGGGATTTGGAAACGAAGATTTCGAGCTACGAGAGGCAGAGTGAGCGGAAACGATATTTAACGTTTCTAAAATATCATTACACTTTGTTTCATTCTTGTAGGAAAATTTAATGTGAATTTTTTTATCCGTTTTTAAAGTAATATAGTAAAATAGTATCAAAAGACGTGCGAGTTTTTTGAGGTTTTTAAATTATTCGATTCATATAACATATCTGAGTAAATTGTTTAACACTAGACACACTAAAAACAAACTAAATTTTTAGTGTATTTAACACACTAAAAAATAAATTAAATCGATTTTATGTGGTACGAGCATTTATTTCAAATTCTTTAACACTAGAACTACTAGCAACTCCCTGAGCTTATTTGGAATTTATATTTACATCACGTATATCTTTAAAAAAAAAAAGGAGAGTAAGAGGAAATTTCAGTAGATGAAAATAATGATCTAAATACTGCATGAGAATTATGGAAAATCTCAAAAAATACATCCTCATAAAGCACTACGATTTTTTAAAGAAACGACTCACCAGTCGTTTTAACTGGTTTGGTAGTTCTAGTGTTAAATAAGCGAGTAATACTCCTACCTATCGAATGTTAATTAACAGATACATACGTACTCATAGCTCGAAAACGACCATGCGAGGTGGTCCAAACATGGTATTTATAACAAATCAGAGCTCTTGTTCAAAAGATACACAAAAATTCCCTCAGTTACCTACACTATATAATTCCACTATTGCTCATAAGATTCAAACAGATTGTACACACAATAATATCCCTTCATTGTCCCAGGTCCTAACACGAGCAATGGGCTATCGATGATTATCATTTAGTAGCGAGCAATAACCTGTTTCGATACACCAAATATCAGCACATCGAGGAACCTGTCAGACACCGATACTCGTCGAGGAAGGGAGGCGATTGTCCAGGGAGCACTTCAATTTATGAACAGCAGCGTGCAATTTATTAAAGGCCGTTGAATTGGCAAGAGCGCAGCGTACAGCTGACGCTGCAAGGCGGCCAGTGCGAATGCGAGTAACGACTGCCGGCTCTCATTCGGCCGCACAAATGACCGGCGTCGAGACACCTTCCGGGAGGCGCGTAGCATAATTTCGTCGTAGAATTTCAAAAGGAAGTCCCAGAATCCCCCGCTGGCGAACTGAGAATGACATTCTATGGATTCGCCTGCTCAACCGGCCTGTAAACGGATCCTCGAGAATTCCGCATCGTCATGGCGCAACCCTGGGATTTTACAGCGACCTGCTCGAGGAGTTCGTTCTCCATGCTGGGCGCAAAATTCCAGAGGTCTGCCGCACGATTAGCTGGATTCACCGCTGGAAATGTTGATTTTCGTACCCCTCCTTACCTTAGCTGCGATGCCTTTAATGTCCTTGAAGGTGACGATCGAAATGTTAGTTGGAAAGAGATACCGACAAAGTATATTTTAATGGAAGAGGCTTAGAATTGTGGTACAGTGTTTAGAAACGTAGGCATAAATTGGGACTTAGTTTAGCGAAGGGATAAAGTTAAGGTAAAACCGACAGACTCTGTTATGCGTTGTACGCATCGAACACGTATGCACGCGCACAGCGCCATCTTAGAAATAAAGAAGCATTAAATGACGCATTCAGCCATTGGCCGCCGCCCTCCAATCGGCGTCGAGAACACATTTTAACAGATACGTTTCTGTTTCTAACTTGTAATCGAGCTGCATTCTGCGCTTATCATTTTAGAGTGGTTTGCGAAGAGGGAGACTCAACGAAGAATCCTCGTAAAACTTCTTCCTTGATCTACCACGTTCTTTACTGCTAAGCTGGGAATCCAGGGTCGATGTTTTTCGAACCGACAGTAGAGGGTTATTTTGATTACTGTATTCTCATCGAAAGCAATATCAACGCTTTGTCTCCAAAGCGCTATGCTCGAGTGTGAATTCATAAAGAAACACCTGTGCGATAATGAAATACGAATAAACGCTCTTTAAAACCGTGCGCAGAATGCCCATACTTGCAAAAGACTAACCAATTCCTAGCCGAGCGGAAAAGCGCGAACAAGGGAAAATTACATTTCGCGCCTTGCAGTCCGCTTATTCAATTCCACCGCACCAAATTTCACGATCGAGGATCCGATATATCCTTGCGTAGGCGTCCTTGTATATTACTATCATCGCCTTTACCCCATTCTACTTATCCACTCCCCGATCCTTCCGCGTCCCACTTTCCTCCCCAACTTATCCGCACTGGCGGCCTACCTCGCTCTCTCGCTTCGCACGTGATCCTCTCCAGTCGCCATCCCCCCTTTCTAAACTACATCCCCCCATTAAACGTAGACAAATAACGCACTCAGATCTGCGGAAGTCATTGTCGATTACACCCTGCCGCATGGCCTGACTTTAAACTGGGTTTAATCAGGGCGAGGCACTTCAGTTCCAGGAATTCCACGGGAGTACTGTGGCGGTGGGAAGGGAGTGGGGAGAGGGGAGGGGGGGGGTACTTTCGACGCAGAAACGTATAGCTGACGTCGATAGGTCTCGATACGTAACCCATTGTGCACGACAGGAGGAATATTACGGCGTCGATACCATGTTGGAAAAACCGAACTGTCGGGGATTTAAATTGCTTAGGGATACATATAT
>JBCFXI010002405.1:0-23364 GCA_038496175.1 Ampulex compressa | reverse complement strand
AAGTCGGCCACGGCTGAGAGTGGTTCCACAAAGTGGATACGTTACAGCGAACGGCAGCTACTCTAAAAGCAATTGCTAGGCCCGACTGACGTAACACCACTCCCCTGGACATGACCTTCTAAGGGCCGTCGGAGGATCAGCACGAGTACCGTGAGAACCCTGGGCCCCTGGAAGAATTCGGGAATCTATGCTCCGAATAATGGAGCGTGAAACAAACGAAAGTCGAAAGTTAAAGAGAATTGTACTGCTTACGTTTGAAATCTGACAAGCACACCTTAAACTAGATCCACTCATCCGTCCATACGTACATCTTAATGTATAATTAATGCTAAGAACTTAATACTAGCTTCGCTCTTCGTTCTTCTCTCTTCTCTCTTCGGTACCAAAGCTGAAAGCTAGTAAAGAGAAAAGTCAGTAAAAATTAGTTAAAACGGTATATGGGGGTAGGGGAGGAGTGAGGCACACAAAAGAATACGATAAATGAGGAAAGGAAGGGATGTCGCTCCTTCGCTGGGATTGCGAAGAATGAATTCTGGCCGTCCGCGTCGCTGTATATAAACTCTGTAAGGCGAGCGATGGAGCCGACCTCTGAAGTCGTTCAAAATCGAAACATTTCGTTCCGTCAACGACCGTCTTACGGCGGGTCAATGCTCGTACATTACCCGACGGTTCATATTTCTCCGAATTTTACTCGCTATACCTTCGCGAATCCTCATTATTTCTATACTCGCGAGGCGCATACGTACATTCCGCCTTCCCCCGCAAATTATTTTACGATCGAATGCGCGTCGTTCGATTTGATCGACCAGAAAGAAGATCGTACTTGATAATTCTCGAGTTTGGCTTTTTTCCCATGCAGTTTGAAAAAAGGTTGGCAAAGTCGGTTTCCGATGTTTACAAAAAGTTCACTAAGTCCTTGCAAAAACCTCGACGTTGTTTCAAGCCAACGAGTTAATTCTTCACATAAATCAAGGATTTATCCTATTATTACCAAACTAATTATTTTCTACTATAATCCTATTTATTATTCCATTATTAAATGACGTAATTAATTAAAGAAAATGGAACTTTACCTTTACGCATTCGCGTCATTTACAATGTTATATATGTTGATTTATTAAAACTATCTCGCGTTTGAACAATTGTCGAAGCAATCGATGCTACGAAGATTTATGAAGGAACTTAAATACAAAACTTTCTTCTTGAAAGACATTTTTTCAATTTTTAAAGCTAACACCCTTCTTTTCCACCTTCTTATACTGGCAATAATTGATATTCGGTTCCATAACTTATATTTAAAATTATATTTGCCTGCTTTTATAAGCAATGCAACTAAATACATCAATATGTATTACACCGCCCATGATTGTAATTTTCTGCGGTGTTCGCAAATCGCGCGCATATCGAGCTTAATGTCGATAAATCAGGTTTAGACGGTCGCTGCCGGCTGGCACCTCCACGGTCGTATTCCAGCTTCTTCTTACCCTCCTTTAAAGATCACGGAATAAATTATTGAGTCCGACTGTATATAGTAGATTTAACGTCTTATGAGATTTAGTTTCCAATGCACTGAAATACCGATCGTGTAAAAAATCCGACGTTTTGATATGCCCTCTACGATTTAGAGTGGTGAATTTTGGAATTAAATTGCATTACAGCTGTTAATAAACAGCTATTAAACAAATTTTAACCCTATCGACTAGTGGTTCCCAATTCTTTTTAAAGTATGGAAACCTATTGTGAATCAAATTTTCTGGCGGTCACTTACCTAAATTAAAATGAAATAAGTTTATTGCTTGTTATAATCTGAAGCATCTTTTACACGCACAAAGAGTAACTTTGCGTACGATAGTAATAGCAATACAGTGAAATCTAGATTAGCGTCGCGTAGGTAAAAATCCAAAATCTCAATCAAGTCGCGACAAGGTCATTTTCCAGGCTTGCACTTTGCTTTTGCATTTCGCTGCACAAAACGATAGCGAACAAAAGCTCCGATGAAGATAAAACAAACGCAAGAACAGGTGTCGCTAATCGAAATTTCACTGTACCTTGCAATTAATCCAATTGTCGCGAAACACTTTTTAAGTGTTCCAACTGTAATTCCTGCTCTCTCAGTAGCGCTGTTATCTTATTCCACACTGCTCCGATAATGTCGTATCCAACGACAGAATGGTAAAAGAGCCAAATGGCTCCGAACCGTTGGACAAAATAACTCATAGCTTGTTAAGTCTATTCGATATCCTAGACGATCGATAAGCAAGGTCAAGTGTCATTATCCATCCTTAAAGTCAAAATAAAAGGAAGAATAACCCAAAGTTAACTAACTAATAAAACTACTTAGCCAATTAATTAGCTAATTAAAGCCGAGAATGATGATTAAAGAGGGAAAGAGAGAAGGGCAAAAGGGAGAACAGAATAAAGAGACTAGAAACAAAGTCGGGGTGAGGTCTCAGAAAGTATGCTTCGCTAGGTGGAAGAAAAGGCCAGGCGAGGAAGACAGAGAGAGAGAGAGAGAGAGAGAGAGAGAGCGAGGGAGGCATGAGGCTGTGTAAAAGGAGAGGGAGAAAGACGGAGGATCGAAACGAGTTTAAGCCACGGCGTAGCTACTGTATTGTCGCTAGGAAACGAAAATAGCTGCTGTCAGCCCCAGAAGCGAAGAAAAGGAGGTAGCTAAGCAAGAGGTAAGGTGGCGCACGTTACAAGGAGAAGGTGGGACGAAAGGGAAGCGAGAAAGAAGCGGACGAGGGTGACGGTGGCCACGTCGGGACCTGGAATGAATTTGGACCCCGGCGGTTATGTAACCTCTCCCCTAACGAGCATTTAACCGCGATCCCCTCGCCGAGCCTCGAAGGCCTTTACGGGAGCGCGGCAACGGAATTCTTAGGTAACGAATCTTGTTATTGCGAGAGACAAGTAACTCGAATAAAAATAGTCACGGTGGCTTTGCGGCGTTTTTCTCGCCTTTCCTAGAGGGACAAGACATCGAGCAGTGGGGGATTTAAATTCTTACTATCAGTTCACCCGTTGAAAGATCTCAGCTCGCGTGTACGAACGCGAAGGATGATTTACGTGGAATTTTTGACACGCAGTTTGGCCAAACGGATTTTTGTATATCGAGTAAATGAAGATTTGTGCGAAGTTGACTCACACGTTTCGGAATTTTTTGCAAATGCTTCGTGTTCGTTTAGGTACTCTTTGCATTGTGAGTTTGCTTGTATAGAGTTATGGGATTTGAACGTTTATTTTTTTCTCATCGACGCCAACCCTATTTTAGTTTATTCGTTTCAAGTTTAGCGGTTAGCGTACTCGAAATAGCGAATTCTCCTCGAAGAATGGATTCTTTTGAGTTTATTTATGATTGGATGTATTTATTAGGGCAAACTAGAAAGTACATTTATCATGCTTTGTAGCAATGCATTTCCTGAGATTTTCAATAAGCTTTGTATTTTATATTTATCCGTGGACATTTCTTTTCCTTCTTGTTAAAGGCATATGCTATATAGTGTACTGAACACGTTCTGAAAAGACTCAGTAATTCTGGCATTAAGAAGGATAGGATATTGATGATTTCGAATTATTTGAAGGGCGTTGCTCCAATTTACGATTGAGAGGCAAAGCAACCGCGGTACATTTTAAGCGCTACCGATTGCGCTCCAAGGTTTACGTTCGGTTCGCATTTGAAGTTACGAAGCAAACGTATTTATATTTGCGTTAACTGATCTGTAGCTATTAAAACCTTCGCCACGCCCCAAATGTTGGTGTGGTGGGCTGTCAAGCACGTTTCAAATCGCCCGATATAGAATAGAGGGAGTATCACGAGGTAAATACATCGCGTTGCGGATTCCAGGCCGCCGTGTTTTCCATTCATAATCGATATTATTAATAAATATTTTCCAAAATTTGTCCGACTATTTCAGCGTAAATAATCTACAGCCTCGAGAATGCAAGTAGCGGGAATTTCAAATCGTAACGGTACGTTGCGTCAACATAATTCGCGTCACATCTGCGATAAATCCGAAGGCGCTGATGCGAAATTTACAATTTATCATTAGAAAAGCCAGAGAGAAGGCAAACATTGTTTCTGCTGTATATAAATGTGAATGTACCACTAGCCGATTCAATGGATAACATTACGGACAGTTTGAAGATTATAGAGAGCTACTATGCTGTAGTGGTTAAAAGTTCGAACTTCCATAAGAAAGATCTAAGTTCAAATTCAACCCGTAATCCATAGATATTTTTCGATTTGATTTCGTAGATCCCACGATGACCATCAAATTAATATTTCATTTACGTGACATTCTCTTGAATCAGTTAGCATTGATTTACGGATTCCTAGATTATGGTAGATTAAAAGACATACCTGCTATATCTCAAAGAGTTAAGGATCGGTTACAGTGGATTAAATAAAGTCATTTCTGGCCCCAACAATCCAATCGGTCGGAGTCGAAAAACCAGCAACAAAAACACTATGTAACCTGAAGTAAGCCAAAACTAAGCGAAAGGTCTCCAAAATCTCAACGTACAAAGGAGGTAGAAATAACGAACTATGCGGATATCTGGATCTTGCCCCCCGGAAGTCGAGAGCATTCACGTTGCCAAGCGACGTGCGTGTTGCGCTATCGCGAGGGCCGATTAATAACGTCAATTAGCAATGGCGGAGCCACGCGGTATTTTATCCACCGCCAACTGGTATCTTCATTTCCGGTCAGGTGTGTCATCCGCGAGCGGCGAGAGCCGTGTTCCGGCTCGGTTCTGAACTTGCACTTGGGAAAGCGTCCTCGGCGCATCTCATCGCTCTTCGATTCCTGCCCCCGGCAAGGCGAATTTTTAGACGGGACCTTTGGCTTTCCTCTTTCCGAACCCGCGAAAACTCGTGAACCAATCGAAACCGTTGCATCCTCAGACCTCGTTTCAACAATATACGATAGTATACAAAGAGAGTTGACACTTTACTAGTCGATCCCCCAATTTTTTTTTTTTCATTACAAAAACATCACGGTCTTTAAACACTTGGACATTTAGGAAACTCGGAAGAATATTATATCAACGCTGTGATAAAGAATATTCTATGTTCGTGGTGTTGTTTAATAACACGATATCTGTAAAGTATCGTAACGAAATAGGAAGAGGAAAGTGGTGTTAGTTAAATATTTCATTCCTATATACATATATTTAAATGCGTCGGGCATAATACAGACTATACGATTATTCACTCATTTTTCATTCAAATGGTCAAATTTGGCCGAGATAATGATGCGCGATCACGACTCCATAACCTATAACTCTTTGATCACCTTTCACGAGTCATAACCTAACTTAGACTCCAAGTTCCGAATTAAGATTTCGGTTGAATACATAAGTGCTGGATACTCCGATCGTTTACAAGGGTTCTTCCGCGATGATCCATACTGCAGGCGTAAATTTCGATTTCCAGCAATAATCAGGATTTCACAACAACAGCTTTTCCGGCCCGTATGCCAAGGTAGACAATCGGGGCGCCTATGATACCAACCGCGATTTATGATCTCGCGTGCACAAATAGAATCACCTACGTACACGGCTCGTATAACTCGACTGGCCGTACAGGAAAGTGCCTTTACACCCGCGATTCTCGTTTCCTTTTTACAATTCCCCGATGCTGCTAAACTTATCCGCCCGGGCATGTTCTGGCTCGTTCTAGAATCTTCATTATACCGGCGCTTTATTAGGGCCGATCGAGACTAACGTCTCGGTCTGCGCCAGGGTGTATCTCGAATTATTCATTGTCGAGCGATAATAGACAAGTACTGGCGCCGCCAGAAGGAAGTCTGAGGCTCGAGCAATTAAATACACCGACGCCCCCAACGATCCTTGTAAAATATATCCTAAGATTGTATAGTCATTCTGCACTTGTACCATACTTCGTGCACTTGTACTTGTACTTCACGTGCTCGCATTGCGCGAAAGCGTACATTATTCAATAAATAACTTTGTACACTAAATGACGTCTTTGATTTCGTTCCTCTTCCATTATCTTTGTTTTATATATTCATGATTTATAAAGAGGATGGGAACTAGGATTTCATTTCCCTCTCTCTCACTCTTTCTCTCTGAATAAAGAAGAAGACAGAATCCTGGCCACGTTCGCGTTCATGGTACGTTTTTCGAGCGATTTTAGGCATTTTGGCTCGGATAAGGTCCGTTTGATCAGTGGCGATTGCCATCGGTAGCTTGACGACGGCTTCGAATGACTAATGGTCATCTAGGGGCGCCTAGAGGATTTTAGACTGCAGGAATGACGGACATTGGTGAGTGGGCGCGGATGGTTGACAAAGCTGAAAACGCTCTAGCTTTTCAATCTACCTAGCTATAGATGGATCGCGTGTTGCTAATCTCGACCTTCCGTGTTATCGATTCAATGATTTGATAATAGATGAAAATCAATTTTCTGCAAGAATTATATTTGTCTTCCTCTACACGCAACTAAAGAATAGTTTCTATAATACGCTCCGTTAATACAATACGATGAGGAAAGTTCTGTCAATTTTTGCACGAGAAAAATCGAGCTATCGATGGATAGCTGCTAATGTGAATATGTTTCAAAATATTCGTTTGTAAGCGAGTTCGACAGAAATAATGGATATAGTCCGTAGAAGTATATATTTAGATATCAGCCGCCAGGGTCAAGTTTCTCTATGAAAGAAATTAAACGAGAAATCTGCGATGGCTTACGGTGACTTTGAAGGTATCTTAATTAGTAATCTAGATTTGACGAGTGAATAACTTATTGGAATACGAATGGAGTCGATGTCATTTCGACAAGCCATTCCTGTTAGATGGATTCGTACTTCAAAGCTGCGACTGCTCGAGAAGACAAATGGCCGGCCCAATAAATCAACGTGGCCTCGTGTGATCGTAGATTTTCCATAATGTAGAGATTTCATGAATTTTGGGAATACCACCGTATGTCTTCCACGCGCTTTGCAGAGTTGATTTGATTTATTTGCGCTACTCAAAAAATTGTCGCGTTTTGACGAGTATGCGATTTCCATAAAGTTTAAAAAGTAAACTTTAGTCATATAGGTATATAAGTATAGTGAAACTAAACTTTTACGCAATTTGTACAGTTTAGTTAATGTATTCCCGGAAGTTCTATATTTTATAGCCAGCGAGTATTTGGCGATACTTTCTTTTTGTTCCTGAGATTGTAAAAATAATCTTTTTCCCTGGTTAAATGAAAGAAAAATTTGATCGCGGTATTTAATCTCTACGTCGAGTACAAACCTTTTAAAATATTATTTGATCGTAAAATTGATCAAATCTGATCTTTTCATGTCCATATTTTATGGTAAAGACACCGAGTATTCGTCCAAACTTCGCTCTTGTTTCTGGGATCGCGGAAAGGAATTCTCGCGATGGTTAAACGGAAAACAATTTGGCCGGGAGACAAGAGGAACATCGGTTGGTGTTGCATTACGCCTCGTCGTACGAAAGGGACGGGGGCGCCAACGTATGGCGACCCACTTGCCAATATGCTTCGCCAATGCCGGGTAAAATGCCGCCTTAAAGCACTTCAAAACTTTTTTTTTGGCAAGGCATTGGCTTAACACGTCCAACAGTTGCAAAT
Source organism: Ampulex compressa (assembly GCA_038496175.1). NCBI lineage: Eukaryota > Metazoa > Arthropoda > Insecta > Hymenoptera > Ampulicidae > Ampulex > Ampulex compressa. The sequence continues at coordinate 15,755 of JBCFXI010002405.1, read as the reverse complement.
TCTCGAAGAAATTAAAAATCTGATGGAGGGAAAATTTTTAACAGGCTACACAAACGAGAAAGGTTAACATTTTCCACCGAATGTGACATTTGCCAATACAAATATCGCTTACACATATACCGCAGTGATTCTTTCAAACTTTTTGCTTCTCCAACTTTTTTATAACTTCGATACCTTTTTCTTTTAAATCAATGGACAAGATACGTCTAAATCTGAATCTGCAAATATCGAATCGCAGCCCTGCATGTACAGTAAAGGTACATCTTTCTTTTGCAAGAAGCCAATTGAAAAAACCATTGTCGCAAATTTTGCGCATCTAAGAAATTGCTTTCAAGAATGCACGATTCCTATGTGCAATGTATTTCCTTTAATAACCCGATAACCACGATTAGTCGACTATCGTTGCGGATCTTTAATCATCGTCAAAAGCAAAATACAACATTGGGAAACACCGTCGCGAATTCTTTCTCCTGCATCCACCTGTTTTTTTTTCCTCATCCTTTTTTCAAGTCAAAAAAGAATCCCTGGCACGAGATAAATACCAAGCTCGAGAAAATGCTTTATAGCGGTAGTCACGGGGATATTTGCGACCGGCGGTTAATCTCCATTCCCGTCCGTCGGAAAAATTGTATCTCTATTTTCGCCCTCACGATCCTCCCCACGTTCTTACGAATGTTTGTTATTCGAGCCACGTCGATAGCGATCCAAGATCCGCGCCTAGTGGATCTATTCTCCTCAATATTCGCCTTAATCCTTTGCGATCTCACGGTGAGCCCCACGATCGACGTCATAACCTTTATCGTCCCAACTCCGCGTTGACCATTTACATCAGTTCCTAACCATGTACGATCGTCTAGACGCCCATTTTCATTCAACATCATAACCACATATATAAGAACACTGTACACAGCTCCGAATAAAGAGGACAAAGACGGAGACGAAATACGTCCTTCTGATCATCGATGTACAGCAAGAAGATCATAGAAAATCCAAAAGTGTATTCTTACAAACGATCGCGTTGTTGGTGAGAAACAATTGGAGGTTAGTTTTCATAGCTCAGCTAGCTCTCGCGTTTACAGCACATGAGCAGTCCCAGTGAACAAACTCTTTACGTTCCACAATACCATATTTACTTAGCCAATCGCGTAGGTCAGGCGGCGAGGTGCAGCGAAGGTAGGCTAACGATCTTAACCCTACCAGACCTACTTCTCTTTCCTGTCGAAGTGCTTAATATAACATTTTCCCACGTCAAGCCATACAGAGTCAATTCAAACACATGGTGGCAGACATTCGTATTTGTACTAGTCATAGTCCCGAAAATTAGCTACAACGATATAGCAGCTGATTCCGAAATAACCTAAAAATCGGTGCAGCAGTCTTGTAGGATTAATAGTCAACACCAACAAAAAAAAAAAAAATTAAGAAACAAAAAGAAATCACCATATAAATAATAAAAAGAAAAAAAAGAAAAAAGAAAAGTGGAACGAAGGAGGTGCGACGCGTCAGAGATGGAAAGCTACGTGGATGGGGAGCGCTGAGAAGGGAGTTCCGCGTGGCCAGGGATGCAGAGCAAAGGAAAGACGCGCAGCTCCTTGCGGACTCTCCGCATCTGGATCGCGGTCTCGCGCTCCCCGCGGCTTCAGAGACGAGAAAGGCGCCGAGCGCGCGGCTCGCCGCGGACGTAAAAATCCATAGGCACGTCCGTTATTACGCTATCGTGCGTAATTCGGCGAGGAAGCCAAATTCGAGCCGAGGGGGATGACTCAAGCCTCAAGGCTCCGTTCACGTCGCTCTGCTTCGTTCCCTCGACGTTGGCCCGGTTTATCTCCGGCCGGTCCCGAAATAATCTTAGATTCGGTCTCTCCCACTCCCTCGGCTCGCTCTGTATCGTCCGAGGCCTCGCCGCCTCTTTCTCGTTTACCGACCACCATCGTCCGCATTCGCACTGTTATGCCGGGAATCAGTTCAGCGAGCGCGCACCCGCTGACTTTGGGGATACGTTTCGTTTATTTTAGTACTCACCAAAGGGGAATGTATCGGTATTGCCGGCTGCATTTTTATTCGGCTAGGAATAACTCGTTCATCCTCTTATTCCGAGCGTCGATGGATTTTTCATTTCTGCGAAGTAAGGATAACTTGAGCGTTTTGGTAGTGGAAGGCTTTGATATTGTTGGACTAGGAGGAGAGTGTTTTCGCTTTGAGAAGATTCGATTAGTTTTTCATTCTTTTCAGGAATCGAATATTTGCGCATTTGTAAAGGATGTTGGCAGGTTAGGTTTTTAGTCGAGTGCGAGCGAGGTCTTGTCACTCGGATAAGAGATGATCGATTTTTGAGGGATTCCTAGGATGAAGGAGCTTTCGTTTTCAAAGGCTGTATTTGTGACTTTGAGTGATATCCTACTTTGAGGAGGTCCGATAAATGTTTAATGACTTTGGGGAAATACAAATTTCTAGGTTTCAAAGGATGTTCGAAGGCTTTATATTGATTTCATTAGAAACAGTTTCTTCTTACTCTAAACGCTTTTTAATGCCCGTGAAGAGTCAAAAGCTATTCGATAATTTCACCGCACCTCTTTTTTGGGCGAAGAATAAAAAAGGTAGCAAAAAACTGGATAATAGGATGAAGAAGCTGCTAAAGAATTGTTTTGACCGTTGCGATTAGGAACGGGACGTGCAAGGCTTATCCTACCCTCTCCCAACAAAATTCGACCGGATGATCGATAATCCCCGAATGAGCGAGCTTCCCCTTTCCACGAGCGCGAGATGGAGAAATGAATTGGCGATTTCGGGTTTGCCAAGCCAGGAAATGAATTGGCGGCCGACTCGCGAAATTAATAATCCGCATCGTGCCTCGAAACGTCAGCGGGCTATCAACCGCGCGCTTCCTATTCGAGTTAAAAATATCGCCGGCCAATTACGTGCTAAGTTTAAGCCGATATTCCTAAACGTGTATTCCTAACCGCGTCCTATCCTCGGCTCTATCCGGCCGTGCTTCCTCCGCGCCTCGTCCTCGACTTCGTCGACGTTGTGTACACGATCGTCCACGACTGAGGGGACCACCAGCAAGATCGAACCAAATTAACTACCCCTTCACTAGAACTTTCACTATAATAAGTCATTCTTTTATTGCCACCCAGCGTTATGTGATTTTAAGAACAATCAGTGTTTCCAGGTCTGACGCAGCACGTATTCGCACACTTTATTGTGCACGTGTATTATTGTGTGTCAAGCATTAAAGTATGGAGTGTGCGAATAGGTGCTTTAGTAGACCTAGAATTTCTGATTATTCTTAAATTGACAAGGAGCAAGGAGGTTAGGAATACATATATATATATAATTATGTGATTTTATTCGTACCATCATTTCTGCTTTAAAGGGTTTGCATTTACCTAATTGCCGTTTTTTCTGAGTATATATGTATTCTGGCACGAATACTCGTTTGCGCGTATAAAGCAGAATGCGTCTGTGGTTGGCAGCGGAGAGGCCGATTGGAGCTTTAGATTTCACACGATCATCGTGATATTGTTTTACGATTCCTCATAAAGAGTGGTCGGGCAAGGACGAAAATGTAAACAGCGTTTTAACCCTTTTCCAACTTACGTCACTCTTATTCTCAAGCGGGCCGTATATATTCCGTAGGACAGAATCGGGACAAACAACGACACGCTCGATATAGAACATATTTCCGTTTAAACCGCGTATATTTGGCAGCCGCGTGTACGATTTGCTGTTTAGGAAAGGTGCCAGTTGATGTTTTTTTCACTCTTTTTTTGAAGAAGGAGCTTTTATCGGTTTTTAATCGCATCCATTTCGTCGACAAATGCTCGAGTAAGTTCTTGAAAATCCATTCTGGGATCCTTCGTTCATTGGGATCTCAGAGTTCGAAGATGGATTATAGTCATCGATATTGATTTATAAATAACAGTCGATCTTTCATGAAAATCGTACCGTTAGAAGAAAGAGGAGAATGAAGTTCAAATGTTGAGGGACGCATGGCTGTTCGCCTTTATCCTGTCCCACACAAGGCAGGTTTTTGCTAAAAATTAGTCGTCGGTTTGACTTCTTTCATCCCAGGCACGAACGTTTATCATACTCTTCGAAAGCGTGTACCTTTGACAAGGGACTTAGGCAGTACGCTCGCACATACCTGGAATTACAAACACTTTTGACTCGACTCCAATAGAGACACTTGCATGCAAATATGCTTCCTTACCTTTACATCCAGGACCTTAATTGTCACTCGAACACCATCGCATATACTTCCATATGAAAAGAAATCCTTCAAACGTACAAATTACGCTAGTAACAAAAAAATCGCTGCTCAACCGTCGAATTATTGTATCGCGATAGTTAAGTTTATTACCTTTCTGTCTGAGAGCATCGTACCTGTAGCTCTGCTTTCTTTTCCTCCTGTCTGAGTATTCATATTATGCACAGGCGTCCGCGCAATCTCGTTCCCTGACTTACGATGCTTTTAATTGGACGTGTGGAAATGGACGTTGCGGCAACGAAGTTCGACATACGATCGATCGTGCCGAGAGTCGAGCCAACTTTCTCACCGGGCAGAATCCTCTTCCACCTGATCGACGGAGCATCGATTCGCCCTAGAAACTTCGTTCCTCTTTCTCGCGCGAGGGACGATCGCTGCGAAGAGCGATTTCGGTACCGCAGGATATTAATAGATCGCCAAAGGAGGGTATTCCTGAGTGTTCGTACGTTCGACGGGAGCGATACGTCGAAGGGGAGAGCAAAAGGAGGGCCGCAAAAAAAAAATGCAGTCCCGGTGACGCCTGCATTCAGGAATGTATGCAGTCTCGTTGCATTTATCCCGTAGAGACACGTCCTTGAGGCGAACCTTGGGTTTCCACGTGAAAGATCCGCCTTCATATCCTCTTCATCGCACCTGGACTCATCCATACGTTTATACAACGTCTCCGAGATAAATAACCGAATCGTTTGTCGTGACACTTTATTTATTCAAATCTATCTAAAATTGCTCCCAACTGGGACCATCCACTTGGAATAGAAAACCAGTATTTAGCCATTATAATAATCACATCATAGATTTTTCACCCGTCTCTCCTAAATTACCTTCCTACTTTCGCCTTTTTCTACATGTCCCTCTAATGGAGCCAATACCATATTTGGCTTTGGATTATATTAGAACACATGCGTGACTCGTTGTTGCAAGGTAAAGGACTAACGTATTTTCACACTCCGCGCAGTTTCCAAGGCGGAGCTTTGCAAGTGCAAGCACGGTTTCCACGTTTAAGCGCAGGAAGGAGCCAATCCGTCGTCGAGCTCCTGTGCAGCGGCCTGTAACTAGAGAAAATTCACGGGCGGAAAGACTAGAAATAGATCGTCCTCGCCACTGGCTTCTTAGCCCTGTCAGAGCCGCATAACTCTGCATCGGCGATAGCCACGTTAACGTGCAATTCCCGAGTTCCTTCGCGCATCGCTGCTCCTTTCCAGCGATCGAACATCCCTCCTGCGTGGGGGCAGAGCGTGGAGAAATACCGCGAATGAAATCATGAGTCGGTAACGCCGAAAGTATGCGGGAAGCGCGCAATGCCAAAGGTATATCTTTATCCGCATGACAAGGCGATACCTCCTCCGCCAGAAAATTTCGGGCTCGTTAAATATGTTATGCAAACCGAAACATTTCGCGTACACCTACGTACCTGCACGTGGGAAATGTTTTTTTCGTCGATACTGCTTTGAACGCCGATAATCACGGTGCATTTACATAGCAGATGTTAACAATAAACCTACCAGCCGTTTTCTAGACACATTTAGGTGTATTGAATATATTCTTAAGGAAAATGAGAGCGAAGTAGATGTGTCAATGGATTAATTCCTCGATCCATATACTATAATAAAATCATGGAAAATCTGATAAATGATGTCCTAACGTTTCAGAATTTTTCAAAGAAATCACTGACCTGTCATTGTGACCGAGTCATTTGGTTTAGTGTTAAAATAAGAGTAGTGATCCTGAGTAACTAGCAGCAGTATTGTATCGTACTGGATCGTTTGCTTAATGAAATTTAAACGATATCTCTACTGTACATTGTTAACTGGTATTGGGAAGGCAATGGTATTAAAAATGGTTAGACACTCCGCTACTTGTCTGTGAAGAAAGAGTGGAAGTAGCTTTCCTTTTAGAATCGCATCGAAGAATTTAAGAATATTCAACTTTAGGACAATAAATTTTCCGAATATACCTGTGTTTAAGCCTATGCTTGAGTAATCTAGAGAAGAAAGCATTTTGGCATAAAATATTAACGCCTTGTGCCAATTATTGTCCACGTTTCACTCTCCACTTAACCTATCTCCAGTTAACATAATTCAATAGAGTTTGATTACAAAATATTCCCATGAGAAACTCAATATTGAAAATATCCAAAATATCTAAGTAAGAAATAATCTAAGTTTCAACGAGAAATTCTGGTCAAATCTGATTCAAAAGATGATCAATGATTTTGGGTCAGTTCCGATTCGAGGACATTGGTACCGTTTGAAGATATGACGACATCGGTGCAGTTTTGAGAGAGAGAGAGAGAGAGAGAGAGAGACAGGAAATGGCGGAGGGAGCGAATCAGGGTTATTTGGAGTACGACGCGTTGCGTTTCGAATATTAAAAAGTGGGGACGCGTAAAGGCGCTCATTAACCGGCGTGATTCACTACCAGAGAAGTTATTGGCACTGAATCTGGAGCGAGCAAGGTGTATGCGCGAATATATGAAGTCATTAACGGAATATCAATGTAAGAAGACGTTTAAGCAATATTTAGACGTGGGATGACTTAGTAGTACTAAATGTAGATCGTGCAGCTTGTCACGGGAGCAGACGTAGGGGCTAGTGGACGATGTAATTAGTGTAAATTGCGAATGGAAAGGCCAAGAATAATTCATTTCCGAGCCGCCAGGATTCACGACTGGAAGCGTTATTAAAGCGCTCGCGGCCGCGAGTATTGGCCAATACCCTGGTACCAAAAAGCACAAGTGTGCGATATCGTGCGGTTTACCGTGTCAAATACGTATTTATTGTTTGATTTACTCAAACGCTTGACGAATGTAAAACGAAAGTGGAACGAGAAATATCTGCCGTGCGCATTTGCTATAAGTACGCCAGATCAGCGAGATCGATCCTCGTAAATAGATTTATAGCTTCGTTTAGATATACTCTCTCGCGAGCATTAAAATCGAGCATATATAGTCCGATATTTCTGTTTCAACTTCAACTTTAATTCTCAATGAGATTGTATTACACGTAAAGTACCGCTTCGTGTACAGCATGAAACCTGATGTTTTTTTCTTTGTAAAAACTTTTCCAAAAGAAAGCTGAGATTCGACAGTCCGATATTTGTACGTATACCAAAATCCTGGCGTGCGATGTACGATAACTCGCGCGCTTCTCAGCAAAAGAAAGGTGTGCCTGGGCCACTAATCTTCTCTGTTAATCTCTGCGCCGTGTCAAACGCTATTTGGCCAAGGAAGATCGAAAATGCAAGACCGAAAATATCTCCCGCTCGAGGATAGAATCGCCCGAGGTGTTTATGTAATAAACACACCTCCGATTCTCGTTGTCCCGAGCCATTCATGTCTTCTTTACGTAAGCTGACTGTACTCGCTGAAGAGCGGAAATCGTGACGCACGATTGGATTACGAGCTACTCTCAATCCTCCTCCCCCCTCCCCTCCTCCTCTCTTTTTACATAAATAAGATGGTAAGATGGTATCGAATCATCGGCCTCTCGGCCGCTTTGCACCTTCCTGCCATTAGCGAGAACTGGAAAACTTCCAATTTCTCTGAGAAACTGCACTGGCCGTCTCGTCCCATCGATCCGTGGATCTCGTGGATCTCGTGAATCTCGTGGATCCTCGAAATCGGCCTGGCTCGCTCGACACAGAAATTCACGGACGCCTTCGAGCTTAAAGCTCTATCCGATCTGTTTCTCAGGAGCTATCGTGGTGTTCTGGATGGAAATTCGGGCGAGGAGAACATTTTCCACGCGATATGTATTAAAAGGTTGCATATGAAATGTCCGATTTTTAAGGAAGTTTTGTTGATGAAATTTGGCGCGTATATGTTAGCCGAAAGTCCTGTAAATATTGCTTCCTTTAGCCAAAAGTTTCACCGAAAAGTAACTATCGACTTTAGTATATTTTGTTGAATGTCGAAGTTTAGACCTTAATACTGTCCTTTGAAGCGTATTTTTGTAGGTGCTAGGGATGTCTTTATCGCAAAACATTGGACAATGTTTGGTTCTACAATTGGAGATATATGAGGAATGTAGTGTTCCTTATTGGTGTTAACGTATATATCGTGGATTCGTCATTGAGGGTGGAGGATAAAGTTTGCTTTATATCTCGCACGCAGCGTAAATATTATTCAAGCGACGCGAATCTAGGGGAAACTGCCAAGGCTCCGTGCGTGTTTTCATCGTTTGCTAAAAACTGAATTATTCCACTAAGAAATTAGTAATCAGATCGCGAACCGTTAACGCGAGTTAGCTTCATAATTTATGCTAGTTATCCTACATCTTCGATATTTCGACGAAGATAAACAGCTTCTTTTATGCACAAATAATCGACGGTAGAGTTTGTTGCTAAGAATCTTGAAATACCTTGAGCACATAATCCATTGCATTTAGATTTGAAAACCAAGCTGTACTTTTTGCTTTCAACGTAACTTTCAAAAAGAACTTCTTTGCATTACTCCATTATTAGTGCCTAGAGAATTGAAGTAAATTCATTTTAAAAAATGTAGATATATAGAATGCACTGTAAGTTTCATTTATATCGGATGTAATAATCAATGAAATGAGGTTATAAAGTGCTCCAGTCTCTCGCTTGACTCCTTCGGCCGACCGTCTGACCAAACATTGCACTGTTACTACTGCCTGGCTCTTATCGCCATGGAATCTCGATACGCATCGACACTCACTTGGTCGCATGCTCGGGCAACTGGAAAGATGCGACAATCTATTTATTCACTAAATTTGAAACTCGATAATTTCAACATTTCAACAATTCTCTTTACCACTGTACGGTGGATGTTTATTATATTATACAGTCATTCTGCGTATGAAAAGACTTCCACAGCAGCAGCGTTTGCACTAAATGTATTAAGCACCTATGACACCGATAAACAATATATTTGATATTTAACTATTATAATACATGAGATTTGGATAAATAAAGTTATTTCTGTATCATGGAACGAAACTGTAATGGTTCAGTGTTGTATATTTATATCGAATTTTTTTACATTCAGCTTTTAGTGTTGTCACTTGGAAATTTTTATAAAAGGAATAAACGCGATGTAGGTACGATGCTGCTTGAGTAATATTAATTTAAAACCGCTTCTAATTCGAGTTTACCTTTGGCCACGAATATCGTTATATATCGCATAGTTTTTTGGATGATCTCGCGTTTGTACATTCCGTAGGCACTTCCCACCCGTACTTTTAAATAGTCTCGGTTTGGCTAAGTGATGCACTTCAGGAGGGAAAAATAAAGGCAGGATTAATACGTGCCAGTTCCAGGATTATATGCAATCCGCTTATGAATCGTATGACGCATGAAATAAATGAAACTTTCTTCGAATCACGTTGATAAAATTGACACTTTATATTTAAACCGAGGAAAACACGCATCATTTTCGTATAATCAATCGCAACGAGGTGCCGCGCCTCCTTTCGTTCGCATCGCTTCGACCTTGACCAACGATAGTATCAACTCTGCGCTAGATATGAAAGACGTCATTGGTAACTTGAATAATCCAGCAAAATGACAACCCTCGACTTACCAGGTTCTTTATGCTTTACAAAACCATTCCAGAGCGCGATCGTCATATTTTCTTAACCGACATCCTCTCCACCCATATATGCATATATTTTCAAAAATCTCTACCTCTCTTCACCCCTACCAAAAATACTACCCATAATTTTACACCGTAATCAAAACAGTGACAATTCTCATTTCCACACGCTTCGACCATCATCTTCGCAAAAATCGCATTTACGTGGATATTAATTCAATACTTCGATCGAACAATGGGGAACCACCCTCTGGCAGAAGCGCGTAGCGAGGGCGAACGACTCGGGGAATCCGGTGGAACCTTGGACCGACGACAAGCCGATCGTCTCTCTTCCCAGTGGATCGTGCTGCTCGTCGGCCGGCGCACCCTGATCATGAAAGATGCTCCCAGCTGGTGCCGTCGAACGGCCACGTGCGCCTTCCACGTGGGGGCCAGCGAGGATCGTTATCGCCAGCATCCGCGATAATCGCGTCCGGGCACGTCACGAGACTCGCATCCTCCGTGGGTCCCATCCCCTATCCGTGGGTGGGGGTCGCAGGGGCACGAGAGGCACCAGGAGGTGGACCTGCGCAAGGGCCAAGCGGAGGAGCATAAGGACCAGGAGGACGGCGTCGAGGTGCCAGGGAGAGAGGCACGAGTCTCCCTCCACCGTCTATTTTCATCTCACTCGGCGTGCGCGGCGCTCGTAGCTTTCCGCGGCCACCCCTTGTCACACTTTCGGTATCATCTCCACCTAAAAAGGTAGATTGGGCCACGAACTAACGCGGCCCTGGATTGGCCCGGGCCGAGGGCCAATCCCTGGTTACGTTACATTCTAGGATCACGTTGCACGCGCTTATATTGGGAGCCCCCGCTCGTTTCCCCGACAGAACGGCTCTCTAACGTAAGTGTACCACGTCGCTCGACTCTCCGGCTCTTTTTTTTTCCAACACCCACGCGATAACGCAGCGCGGCCATACGTACGTACGCTCGCCCCCTCGAGGGCCCCGGGCTTTTCTTCGGTAGATGAGGAAAAGGAAGAGCGAGAGGGTGTAACGGGGAGAGAGAGAGAGAGTGAGCGAGAGAGAGAGAGAGAGAGAGAGAGAGAGTGAGTGAGAAAGAGCGAGAGCGAGAGAGAGAGAGGGGTGGGGGGAGGAGATATAAACATATATATCTTAGACGAAGAGGAGAGAGGCAGGATTAAATAATATAGAGAAAGAGAGAGGGAGGCGAGAAGGAAAAGAGAGAAAGTGAGTGAGAAAAAGGAGAAAAGCCAAAAGAAGTGAAAAAGGGAGAAGAGACTTTGGAAAAGAAAAAAAGAAATTGAGATTATCCGAACGGTAGCGCGAATAATTCCGCGAGATAAAGGAAAGAAAAGGGGGTCTTACGTGTGTCCGGTTGTGCGGAGCGTCTAGGGTATTTCGTCCCAGAAAGTCACTGAAACGGTGATTTCCCTGCCTGCCAGCGGTACGGAGGAGCCTAGTGACTTTCTGAGGGTCTTCCACGGTACTTCCGCGATCCTAAGGGTAGCACCACGAGGGATCGATTAAGTATACGCGAAAGTGCGGTTACCGGTCGCCAGTATATCGTCATTATTCTCGGCCGTTGTGGAATAATCGAGCCCCGCTGAGGTGTGAATCCAAGAAGACACCGTCCCCCCAGTGCGTACTCAGATTGTGTTCTCCGGGATTGGATTGCGAAGAAGAATCACGGAGGAAGCGGCTCTCGTCTTGTCTGTGCGCGTCTACGATCCTCCGGTGAACGGAGTCCGACAAGTGTTCCACGACACACCCTGGCTCTCAGCCCAGCTTCGGCTTCCCTACACATCCACCTCCTGCTCTATTCTCTGCTACAACTTTCACTCGAAAATCACATATTCCCCTTTCTGCTATCTCTTACGGTCGAAAGCGATTGCTTTCTTCTTCGTATCCTGTATCTTCTCCGTACCATCTTTCCCTTGGAAACCATAACACCTAAGGTTTATCTTTTTCTCGCGATCCCCTACGCTTGAATCCTCCTTTCTATGCTATTCGTCGTCCTTGAATGCATCCACCGACGATCGTGGAAACGTTAGCGCGTGTTTAATCTCTGGTGATCTTGGCTCCACGAGGACTCCACCGTAAGAAGAAACTCCCCACGGGGATTGAGTTGTGCAAAGTTACGAGTTCGAAGTTTGAGATTTCTAATCGAGGAGATCTTTGGGATTTTGCCGGGTAATCGCGGCTGAGTTCGCTGTTCTCTCGAGGTTCTTAATGGAGGAACGTCGTTGATCGCGTATTTAACTCGGCACGCGATAATGTCGCCCTGCTAGACCGATTCGATTGTTTTTGATCGGAAAAAAGAGTTTTGAGTCTAAGATTACGGATCGAGGAAAATTGTCGCTCGGGATACGTATTCGATTGATCCGGTTCGTGGTGATTCGGTTTTAGTGACGAGTTCGATGGAAAACGTTGCAACGCTACGATAACGAAGCGTTCACTCGAGAATACTATTCATTTTCTCCGATTCAAAGAATTTGGTTTTTCTCGTTTAAGTGAAATAGTCGTGCTTCGAGATTTCAGACTGCGGTATCAAAAATTGTCTTTGCTCAACGTATTGTGCGGCATCGACCGTCCTGTTCTTATAACACGATTCGTACGAGTTTTTACTTCGCACAGTTCTTATCCGTGGTTTGAGAGTCACATTAGAAAGAAATTAGAAAACTCAGTACAATGTTGCATACTAGTTCAGACAATTCGCTGGTTTCCTCCTGAACATAGCATCTCTCGGAACATTCCACGCTTATTCGAGATTCAGACAAAAACCTAAAAAATCATGTCCGGACCGATCGAACAATTCGGTGATTTTCTCCAAAGAACAAAACTCGTATGCGTCATTTTCCTTCGAGCATTGATCGGTCCGATAGTACGTACCATTACTCATGCCTTATTAATTGAGACAATTCGACGGTTTTCTTTTGAAAAAAAAAAACTCGTACGTGTGTCTTCCATTTTCTTCTCACGAACATTATCGCGTATTCAGAAACTGGAACGCGAGGTGAGCGTCGTTTTGGTCGATGGGTTTTCACGTGAGCCGAAAAGCGCCGCTGGATTTCGCGGCAGTAGCTCGGGGATTCTTTAAATAAGCACGAGAAATCGGAGAACTCGAGGGAATTACGTCAGCCTGGCCGACGCCATCTTGACGGTATCGGGCGGTATCGAGTTCGGATGTTGGGGGACTATTTTTGGCCGGATCGCGAACGTCGGTTCCGTTGTTTCCTCGTCCCGCCTCGTACACAAACGCCCGCGAATATCGATCGACGATCCGTAAGGCTCGGTAATACGATCTCGATCCCTTTCGCCGAAAAAGTCCGTCGTTGTTTATCCTCGAAGACGTTCGTGGACGATCGGCCCCGATCGGATCGGATCGGATCGCAATTGTCTCGCGCCGCGCTTCTTTCTCCTTATAAGTCTACTAACCTATTTGGGAGCGACATTTTAGAATTCCTGGTCTTGATCGGCTTTACTTGGAGGATGAGATAGTAACTATTCCAAGATCATTAGGTTGGACATGATTTACGATGAGGAGCGAAATAACGCGATTTCCTCTCTCTCTCTCTCACTTTCTACTTCTCTTTCTCTACTTCTTTACTCAGTGATTTGACGAATGTACTACAGCCCGTATTCGACATTAATAACGGTTAAACGATCGATCGGCTCGTTAATCGGCGATTAACGATATGTTTACAAAACCTATTTAATCCTATCATCGCCATCGAGATAGACCGCTAACTTCCAGCAGCCTCGCGTCTTTACGAATTTTTCCTTGCACCCTCGAGGGGTTCCAATACTCGTATTTAACAGGGTAACGATCGTTCGATGAGCTTGCAAATCTTTGGATAGAAACGTTTTTTTGGCTCGTACCTTCGACGATTCGGATTTCGGATCCAATGGGATGGCGATCGCTCGATGGCGGACAAAAGCTTCCGAAGGAGAGGAGTTTTTTGGCTCGCGCCTTCGACGATTCGAATTCTCGTATCCAACGGGGGAGGGTGGGAGGGGAGTGGTGGAGGAGGATGAGGGGGGGGGGGGTGAGGAGGCAAAGCGAAGCCACGGAACGTGCGGTCTATTTCTGTGCGCGCACGGTAGCCGGCACAGGTCGAGAGACCGTGGAACTCGGCTTTAGAGCTAATCGAACGGTTGTTCTGCCACCCAGGGCCGCCCAGAACGTGCCGCCAGAAGTAGTCCGTCCGCCGCCGAATTTCTCCGAGGAACGAGAGGTGCAGAAGCGTGAACGAAGCGAATAAGGAAACTTCCTTCCCTCCCCGCGACAAGTGGGAAACGACGACGTAGAAGGCGCGTAGACCTTCTGGGAGCGATCACCAAGGAACCGGTAGCAGAAAGCTAAGACAGCCGAAAATGCCGAAGCCCAAGCCACAGGAGGGAGATGATCCCGATCCAACCCCATACCTCTTCGTCTCCCTCGAGCAGAAGAGAATCGATCAGACGAAACCCTACGATGCGAAGAAGGCGTGCTGGGTACCAGACGAGAAGGAAGGATACCTCCTTGGTGAGATCAAGGCCACCAAGGGCGATGTCGTTTCTGTCAGCTTACCCGGCGGCGAGGTGTGTACCATGATTCTAGATCGTTGTGTTATACACTTGCGTGGATCTATCAACGATCGAGTTTCTGTTTTTTGTTTTTTTATCTTGGATCACGTGTTAGGATTGTTTAAAGTTTCTTTGAGAGTTGATCGAATATCGAGCTATGTAGGTACAGGTATTGTTGGTTATTGGGAAATATTGAAATACGTATATGTTATGCATGTACAGGGTGAACATTTTTGCGGAGGAGGATTGAGTTTCATTGTAGTACTTTGAGCGAAAATTGTATAATGCTGGAAGGGGTAATTTAAGTTTTGAACCATGCTCGGATAAGGTTGGTCAAGGAATATCGTGTTGTGGGTACAGTCGTATGTTGGTACCAAAGGGCCACAGAATTCTATTACGATCATTCATATATGAAGGGAGATAAAGGATCTTAGAGTCGTGGCAGTAGAGCGTATCGATGCCAATAAACATCTCGCTGCATCGATCATTGAGATAAATTCCACGATGATGTGCATCATTTCTGAGACTAGTATTTTGAAAACCTGGAATACCTTTAATTGGGAAGATGTAACGGAAATGCATTTTACACTAATGCAATCTACAACAAAACGATCTATAGTACTTGACGATTACATTGCAAGATAGTCGATGACGATCATTACGTTGCTCGAATACTGCACACGGTAAAAATCATTTTCAAAGTCAGCCTTTTACCTAAACAGTGTAGCTTTAGAAAAAATATCGATTCACAGGTTCAATTACGAAATTTCAGAACATTATCCGCGTTTGAGCTTCCGCATAACATATATAATGTATCCTCACAATTTCCATTAGAGATGACATTATAATCATATCTTCATGTACCTATACATCAAAGAATCATATCGAATTCCCACGATTCTCGAAACTTCGAAAACCTACTTGGCTCGATAGAGAACCTTAAAAAATCCTCTCCCGTCGTTCACGTTAATATCCTCATCGTCGGTATTTATTACGACCAAGAGACGATCCTCCCAGTGGTCTACAACGATCCTCGTTCACTCGCCATCGACGCGATCGACGGATCGCCGTCTGTTGCGAATCGTGAGCTAAGCCGTGGAAATCTAAGGGAATAGTGGGTCGTGCCAGAAATAATCCGGACGAGTATCCTCGCCGTATCTCTGGGGGCTCGCTCTGGATTTGGAACTGTTTACTGCCCCGTGGCTCTTTCGACCGATCATACCAAACGAGTGGCTCTCTTTCTCCGTCTTTATTTTCTTTTTGCTCTTTAGCGGGGGGTGGGCATGGAGGGAGGTGAGGCTTCTATATATATGTGTATATATATGTATATGTATATATATATATATATATATATATATATATG
>JBCFXI010002404.1:0-23368 GCA_038496175.1 Ampulex compressa | reverse complement strand
TATATATATGTATAATTACACCACATACATTGTAATTAATATCCAATAACTCAACGAGTGAGATCAAAGGAGATCTTTAGCTTCGTTCGCTAAACAATTTCTATCTATAACGTCAATAACTAAATTCTATGAATTTTAAACAAGATTAAAGCGATGGAATGCGCTGAGATGAATTATAATTTATACGAGTTAGATAATACGTCAGGGATGAGTGATCAGTGTTAGAAGCGTTGCATTGTAACCTTTCGATCGGAGCCGGTTTATACGATTAATTGCGATAATACCGAGTCCCCGTGTTAAGAGAATAAAACCATGGGATTCATATCCGCCGGCAGCTACACGCTTTCCTCCGAGCAATCAGTTTGATGCGCCTCCAGCGAACTTGCAAAAAGTTTGCACGCGGCTTGGCAAACAGTGAGCTTCGGCTCGCGGTTTGTACGCGCACTTTGAACAAAACCAGAAGCGGGCAAAACCGATGCCTCGAAAATACCGCATTAATATCCTAATGGCCATTCCCCGAGATGCTCCGAGGAAACTCCGTGAGAAAAGACAGTTACCTCCTGGCCTGGGCGAACCTGGCGCGCGTGCATAAAGAAGAGCCACGAATGTTCGGGTGTGCTTACAATCCTTTTGAAAAAATCGCTCCAGGAAAGTAAGACGTGGGTAAAATTGGAATGCATTTTATAACTTCGAAAGGTGTTCCTACATTCACGGAATTCCACTTTACGAGTGGCTTCGTACGAGCCTCTCGTACTTTTCGTTTCTAAGCTTCACCGCAAGATGTACATTCCTCAAACCGTTAGAATCAAGGTAGGAGTGGAAATGCACAGGGCAATTACTCGTTGTTAAAGAGATATATGGTTAAGTATAAATGCGACGCAAGTATTCGCGTTGAACGTATTTTAATTGCTAAATAACTTGGAAAATAGCTCGATTCGTAAAACATGTTAGGCGCGAAGTTTCGTTAGGTAGAAGACAAAACAATGAAGAGGTGATGCGCGAACAGGAGATAACGCGAATAATTTACGGAGAATCTAGAATTCGTTAATGGTTCCAAGGTTGCGGGCTTCAGGCGTAGTGTCTGTTAAAAAAAAAAAGGCCAGGCGGAGCGAGAAAAGAATTAGCACTCTTCGCTTGACGAGGCTAACAATGCAATCGCCCCGCCGTTATTAACCTTGCCATGAGAATTAAGGGAATTAACATTTGTTTCGAGGGTCGGCTTACAGCTCAGCAAAAAAGAGGAATTAAATATTCGCCTCGCGGCTGAGTTTGCTACCGCGCAGATACCGGTCCCTTCTGGCCGAGAGATTTTAATTTCGCGGTTTAATAGGGAGCATCCACCTAGTGACCATGGACTCGGCTTCGTTAACGGTCCCCGCAATCTGCAGGCTTCCTTCAAAAATAGTCGCAAAACGTTCCTGTATTAAAAAAATAATCCTCGGCCATCATAAATGGAATGTACAGGCATGTACAGTGCTGGCGGACGGAAAATCGACAAACTGAATAAAATCACAGTTACTAGAAATTATGCTGTGATGCAGAACTTGATTAAGCAAGTATGCAAATCCTAATATCGAGAAAAGTGGAATTTGTTTTAATGGCACAAGAGATAGATACATTATTTTTCTATGTGGTTTTGAGAATTTTATACAACTCTCTAAATTCTTGTAACATTGTTTTTTTTTAAAATTATCTTATGGGTAAATGCTTTACATTACACAGGTACTGAAGGTTTACGATGCTGTATTATGAATTTTGATCCTAATACCTTGAAATTGAATATAGCCATTACTGCATTTTCCATTCTACAATTTTGTAGTATAAGCAATCTTTTTTTGGTTTTATTTCCTCGAGCGCTTTTGACTCGGCTTTGCATTTTACAACAAATTGCGTATCCTCCCTTTTCATACCTAACGTGATGCAATAGATTTGCACGCGTTACAGTATTCATTGCCGCGGGCTGCTTTTGTGGCGATGTAACCGTTAAAAATACTACTTTCTACTTCAAATAAAATGGGCATCAAAGTCAAAATCTTTTTACAATGCTGGCCATTGGCCAAACAACTACATCCATTCGCTTGGTAATGTTATGGGTAGTATAACTCGTTGCAGCTCAAAGGCTTAAACGATCAGCTAGTTTTTAATCGTATTATCCGTCGTATGCTTCGATTTTCCGATGCGCGTCGGTCGTGATTTTCCGAAAAACTTGGATCCCAATATGCAAACGTTGAATCGGCGATGCAAACTCATCAATCACGTTACACTGTATCGGCTGAAACTAATTTTGTTCAGTATCATTCTCGTTGCTAATTGCACGCCAAAGCCGTTCCGGATAACGTTTGAAGAGCGATTGGCCTGTTGATTGTCGATTGGCCTAAAAAAAAAGTGTGCAAAAGTATAAGGTATCTCCAAGCTTACGAGAAACAGACGCGGTGCACGTTTTTAATAATAAGGTAATATTTTTATCACCACTCAATACAGCATCTTTCCTTTTTATATACTAAATTTTCAGTTGGAATTTCCGCATCAGCACATTTTTAAAAATGAAAAATAATAACGAGCTATCGTGTTCTGCTATTATCCGTGTACAGTCTTTTCTCCACTTGAATAACCTATAATTATTTATTTCGATGTTATACCAGCATAATGACAATATTTGTTGTTGCTAAATATGAGAAATAATTGTTCGATTTAAAATACTTATTTATTTATCATTATATTTATTTTTTGTTGATATTTATCGCAGATGGATATCGCTGTGTTCGAGTAACGTACAATAGCTAGAACAAGGAAAACGAAATACCAGAATATTCGACCAAATACAAAAATAGCGAATTAAAGCACCGCCGCACATTAAACATTGTTAATATATGCTTGCGCGAAAATAAATGGCAGTCACTTTACACGTGAAGTGTTTCGGCCGGAAGAGTTCATCCAATTTGTTGTAAAATCCAAAAGTTAGTAAAAACCATTTGTTTTCCACCTAAAATTTGTTTAAAAGCCCCCGTGAAGCATTTAAAATTCACGATCGCCATAATGAGACAAACTCTATTAAAATACATATCTTAATTATAGTTATTAGAGAATTTCAGAATAGAGTTAACTTCATTATAGATGTAACCAGAAATAATGAATTTGTTTACGTTAAAACCGAATTAACCAGAAAGTGTAATACATATAAATATAATATTGCTCAACAAAGGTCTATAAAGTCTTCGATAAAAGTGGCAAAAAAGAGATGGTTAATCAATTCCATAATATTTAGACTTAATAGTAATATTGGCGCTCGCTATAAACGCTGACTCTTCGATCATTATTCCATTCGGTACTCATTCCGACGCTTACAGATGTAGTATTAAGTACTTGCCCAGATATTCCATCTAACAAGGAGCCTTTACAAATTCCAATGAAATTCAGTAAAATAATAGATCTCTATCTACATCATGCGAAACTGTAATTATAACCGCTGATATCCCGACGGTTATGAGAAAAGTATGCAAAATACAAGAGCCCCGGCCATTTAAATCGTTCGCGGTCTAAAACTCTCTTTCCCACATTGTTTCTCCTTCATGTACGCAAATTCGTTCCTCCGCTTTTCCCAGACCAGAGATATCTGGCCCCGCCGTATATTCTCACAATCACACGCACGCCCTGCGCTCGCACATTTATTCGCTCCCAACGTACACAAGGAATCAATAATTTGTTCCGCGACCCCCCAAGGGGGGCAAAGATAACTTGGAATATGACCGTGGCGGGTGTTAGGCGGCAGGGATCAATTGGTCCAGATTTATAGACTCTACGATCGACGCATGCGCGATTTACAAACTGCGCACAAATGTATAATTATAACCGCCACGATACAATTTGACATATTTGATTATATTATTCACAGAAACATTTAAATATAACATTATAGAACTTCATATAACTTATTGTTGGTATAAGAAGCTGGGAACAAAATGGATTGTCTTTTGAAATTGAAAAAATGTCCTTCAAGAAGCAACTTTTGCATCAAGGTTATTACACGCATATAAGTTATTATGTATGAAAGATACAGTAATATTGATTCATCGATCGATTGTTCAAACGTAAGGTAAATTGTGGTTCTGACATGAACCGTGCTACAGCTCTGAGAAGAACCATGCAACAGCTATGAAAAAGTGCATTATAGCTTTAAAAGGAAGCCATTAATAATCCACCATCCGGTCGCGCGGCTACTTGATTTAATTCTCTCAATGAATTAATGTCGCGAAATCATTACACGCAATAACTCTGCTGCAAAGGTGTCTTTTAAAAGGACACTTTCCCAATTTTAGGAAACCATCCATTCCTTTACCACCTCCTCATACCAGTAACAAATTATATTACACATAACTTTGTGTTCCCACCTTTCCATGAACAGTACAATTAAACACATCATCGCGTATCGTAACAACCACGATTATAAATTTCTGCGCAGTTTGTAAATCCCGCGCGTATCGATCGCGGAGCCTATAAATCTGGACCAATTGGTCCCTGCCGATTGACACCGCCGCGGTCATATTCCAAGTTCTCCCCGCTCCCCTCGAGGGGGGCCGGGGAACGAATTATTGATTCGCTCTGTACAAATGCGCATCCCCGGGAACTCAATCGTACGACCATTAACGAACGTGTTCTTGCGCTCGATGGTTCGTAATAGATGCCGCACGTTTACGGGGCCCGGGCCGCGTTTTATATGCACCTGGAATATCACAGCAATTTATGTATGTCCGACGAAACGTCGAATGCCGTGGAATACGGGTACCGATGGTAAATCTCCGGCCAGGCGAATTTCACAAATTAAACACACCTGCATGGGCGGAATGCCATGCAGGGAGAAGCGCGGCGGTAAATCTAGCGTCATAATAACGCGATTTTGGCCGAACGTCCGGGCGGATGCCGATCAGCGGATCTCTTACCGGCGGCTGGAAGTAATATTCCGTGAATTAACGTCTCGTACGAATCTGGCGTGGTATTTCGGAAGGGCAGATTTAATTGCTCTCGCCAGACGATGGCCTTGCCCTGTATTTGGCGAGAGCGTAGGACGTTAATGAGCAGTCAGGAGCAATTCAAAGTCATTTTCCAAGATGTAAGATTTAAAAATCTGAGGAATGTATATATGTGTATATGATGGATGAGTGGTGGAGAATCCTTTTGAGAATGGAATATTTGCTCGAAGGTCAAGATCATGAGAATAGTAAGAAAGGGGAACTGACAGTGAATAGTTTTATGATAGGAAGCGAAGGAAAATACTTGGAAAGAATGTAGGGGTAGGAAGCTTCAGCATACGGAATATGAAGGTCGGAGAGTGTGAAATACAGTAAAATTATGTTATAATTAATGTACCATATTAGATTGTCCGCAAAAGTGTTTTTCGCTATCTCATTGTGCAGCTGCTCTATCTAGCAATGTTTATACAGACGTGAGACCTAATCTGGCAAATATAATCTCCGTTCAAAATAATATAAAAGGAACAAATGTTGTGCATCTATCGCCTTCTTATAAAACGAAAAGAACTTTTGGGATAAACTAAATGATATTAAATTATTATAAAAACAAAAATAAAGAAAACAAGTAATTGATTACATAATAACCCCATCGTCGTCTTTTTTCCTCCTCTCTTGCACCATTTGCCAAACAAGACCGATATCCGAACGACACTCTAAACATCCGCAAAAATCCTTCTCCAATCTCTCTATAATCTAACCACGAAAAACTTCTCTTCCCCCATCAACCCATAAGACAGAAGCCAGCAAATACATATTATCTCCATACCTAAACCTCAACAACCAATGGCGTTGAACATTCTGTTATCGGAGGTAATAAACGCACCACGAGTGCGCGTAAACTTGAAGCGAAACAAGACGTAAGGTAGTATTACCAATCACCGTCTGAATGATGGATATTCAACACGTTCCGTACCGTGTATATGGAATTTTCCATTGAATCTATTTAGAATGTCCCTTGCAAAACGAAAAATCCCAAAAAAAATAGTTTCTTTTCAATTATAACAATCAGTGTTAACACTAAACCTACCAGCCACTTTCTGGACATATTAATACACACCACGCATATCCCTAAAGAAAAACGATATTAAGAAGAGATATCCCTACATCCATAAAACGATTCATACTCCGTGGTAGAATCAAGAAAACTCCCAAAAAATGCCCTCTTACGGAGTACAACGATTTTTCTAAAAAAAAAAAAAAAAACGCCTCAACAGTCATTTTTACCACTTCGGTAGGTTTAGTGTTGAGAACGATCGCGGGAAAGCTCCCTAGAAGAAGGGAAAGAAAAAGAGAGAAAAGAAGCCGCGTCGACGATGAAGATAGAGACGGATCGAGGAAGCCACTTCGGCTAACCCTGATTAATTAAAATTACGCGAAATTTTCCAAGGGCCGTTGCTCGATGCATAAATAAAGATTAAACCGACCTGGAGGAGAGATCGCAGTGGCCGGTGGCTGTGCCCTGCCGCTGCGTAGATCCGAGGCTAATTTATTCATAGATCAATTAAGAAACGCGGAGTGAAGTGACGGGCAGAGGGCGGAGCGGAAGCAAATTAAGCGGCGTAGGGAGAGAAGTTTTTCGGCGGGCCAGGAGGAAAGGCGGCGGCGAGGAAGTGGTATGGAGGGGGAAAAGGAGCGTGGAAATGCAGGCGGAATATTAATTTAAATACCGCTCGCTGTGCGTTTAAATATGGCGGGCTTAGCGACGCCAGTTGCCGGTGACAATCCATTTCCCTCTCGCATTTGCATATTCATTATTTATTTCCAGTGAAAAAAGGGGAGAAAAATATAATGAAAACAGGGGGAGATGACGAAAAAATTCGTGCCTCCCGGGACGCATAATGCTTTAGGAAGATGCGTGCAATTTTTCCGTCCGACGATTTTTGCCCCCTCTGAAGCTGCATTTGCAATTCGTAAATGGCGTGCAAACGGAGGAGCGCGTAACGTAACAAGGATTGTAATTTTAGACGTTATTGTCGTTCCTACGCGTTACGGAATCGTTGCTCGGCGTATGTTGCGCCGAGCAAAGTTACGCATTCCTTTAAACAAATCTCATGTCCAGTTTATACACGCGCGCCACGCCGCGATTTATTCCGTTTTATACGCGAATTGTATTTGCGGGACAAAAACTACTCGTTTGCAAAGGATCGTTGCTCGTCGAAAAGTAGAAAACATTCGTATCGTTATTTGAGTTTCTACAGTTGGATTTCGCCCTCTGCAAACACATACCAAGGCTCGTTCTTCGAAGCAAAAGGTACGCATCGTGAGCAAACCGCGTACCGGCCCGAACTAAAGTTCCCAACAAACCAGTGCGAGAAAGAAAATCGGGCATGGCGAAATACCAGGACGGCAAAGGACGAAGTATTTTGTCGCGAAAAATATTAGATTTTACCGCTCCCCGTTTCGTGCCATTACGGTGGCCGTAAGGTCGTGGATCAAACGAGCAGCAGCATCCGATTACACTCTCACGTCGCTCCTCGAATGACTAATGCGATTTTGCGCGCGTTATTTATTAGCATACGGCTGACTCTCAACGGTTATCGGCTCAGAGTGCGCCTAGACTCCGATTTTCCTTGTGTAGCCGATCGCTCTTGGCATTGGCGTAATTTATTTCACCCTGGGAGCATTATTATTCCACCCCAGTTTTCTTACGGCGGCACGTTCTTGTCACGAAGGTACACAGTCCGTGCAAAGTTTGGGGCCAATCTCGAACCTCTGTACGCTCCTCACAGAATGTACGCCGTGGTCAAATTCCGAAGATTTATGCTAATTTGGCGCGGTGTTTTTCGACGTCCGAGGAAAATCCATTGTACACCAACTTCCTTAAAACTAACAACAATTTCGTGCAACATTTAAACATGGGCTTCCTATGAAATGCAAGCAGAATTCAAGCACGATCCTTTATGCTGAAAAAGCTTTTCAGGCGGTACATTCAAATGGGATAGACCCGGATATAAAACTCTCGTATCATTGTAATAAAAGCCATTGAGATTTCCTGGCAAAAGTACGCAGCAACCTGCATCCAGGCACTTTCGTGTCGATGATAAAGAAAGGTGCGCGCCTTGTGCCACGCCTCGCACATTCAACGTTTGCATCTTCAGCTAAACCAATATTTATGAAAACTATAGTCCAGCTTGATCTTTTACATTGCAACAAAGTATTCCAATTTACATGTTAAAGAATAGCGAATCGCGATCGATGTATGCAAAATCGCAGTGAAGGCCTCGCAAACATTCCTTTTCCGGGCCTAATTGAATTTCATCGAAGAACCACGTCATTCCTCGGATATCCTATCGAAATCGCTTTCGTCACAAAGCTGCGCAGCTTTAGTGAACTTTGGAGCACCCTCGATCGCTGGAAGGAGGGCCACTTAAACGTTGTATTACTCAACTTTCAAGGAGCACACCGTACCGGCTTGTCAAACTATTCGCATTAAAGGCAATACGTAAGAATTTAACGACGCGTTTCTTTATTCCCGGCATTTCCATCGACGAGGAGTAGAAATTATACCCCGCGAATAAAGGGAGGCTATTCAGGAAGAGCCGTAAGACCGAGCGGAAGACGTCGTCTGGATTTTTTGCAGGGCCCGGGGTGGCAGACGAATCCGTGGTAAAAATCGCGAGGAAATTAGAAGGCTCGGGAAATACGAATACTGCGCACAGTGGTGAAAAGTCTAATTCTATATGGACAAAAAAGAATATTTTCCGATTATTCGAGGACACGAAATGCTTTGAAATTTCATTGTATGTCAATAACGAATTTCTGCATTTGTATGTCGTACCATAGCACAATGGATGAAATGGAAGAATTGCACTTTCTTTGTCATCAAGGAAATTAAATAAGGTCATACTTCGACTCAAGCATCTTTAAGCCGTATTTTTTTTTATACCTTTTCTATATAAATTATTTAACAAGTAAAAACGAATTTAACTGCTATAACCTGCTATATAGCGAGGTTCACTTTCAAAAATTTCCTCGCATAAGCTCTTTTCCAAAAACAATTGTCCAACGTATGGTCGAAGAACTATTTCGATATCGTTATCGATATCCTCATTTTTCCCTTATTTACTTTAAATTCAATTTATTAACTTTAATTCATTAAAAAAACACTACTCTTTATCACAATTTCTTTTTTCACGACTGTATTTAAATCACAATTGTAACGATCAAATGTCCAAAGAGCATAGCTTATTCAACAGTAATTCCCTCCACCCAGATTCAAAACTTTTACCACCGTACGGCGGTGGAAAAAGCAAATAGGGCAGGGGATATCCCGATAAAAATTAGGGCCCTAAACCCCGTTGGTTTTCTTACCTGGAAATCTCCAGCACAGCTCACAGCCCTGCTTGTTTTGTCCGCGCTTTTTACGACTACCGTGAAATCGTCGGAAAATCCTAGGAAGGAGACGATAGGGGGCAAGAGGGGGGAGGGGGGATGGTGCTAAGCTTTCTTTACGCGGAAAAATACATGCCACAATAATGGTATAAATATTCATTAACGGCACAGTGGCGCAGCCGTACGGCGCCTGGCACGAAGGCAAGCCCCCAAAAATGAGAATAAACGAATTGTGGCTCTCCTTTGATCCCTCAAAGGCGTGCCGCGCACCGCGGCCCGTCGTATGTGGTAAAGACTGGCGGAAAAAAATGTTGCGCGGAAATACCCCCGGGGGTCGAAAAGGGCCCGAGGAGGAAAAACTTTGCGCGCACTACCTACGCATGCATAATCAACGCAATTATCTTGCGGCGGCTTTGCGTACCCGCGTTTCTCCGCTTTTAATTACATATTCGGACGCTTCTCGTTTTTCCGGGCACAAAATGCCGGCGGAAAAACCTCCTGTTCCTCTTGGCTCTCAAGCGGAATTTGCGATTTACAAGGGCTCGGGGCAAAGTATGTTTGTAATGGTTAAATAATATGAGGTCCAAGCGGAACTGGCGATTTATGAGGCGGGTCCCGGCGCGAAATAACGTTCGTAACGAAAAGAGTAGGATCAAAGGAGAGGGGTATTATCAGGGATGGATTTATGTGCAATTCAGAGCTTCGATTAAACCCGGTTGAAGATATATTTAATGGTGTTCACGTTGGTGTTGGGAATAAGTAATGTCCAATGCGAAACTTAATAAATCGGTCAAAAAAGATTATAGGTCAAAATAAGTTCTGTAAAACATCGGCAGGTTGTAAATATGATCTCCAATAATCTTTGCATGGATAAATATACTTTATACATGATAATTAAGGGAAATAAACGAGAAATATTCCAGTGGTTGAAACTACAATGCAAAAAACTAATGAAAATATTTCCACGTATGGAACAACAAAATTAAAACACGTCTACTTTAGTCAAGTTAATCCTACTTATCCCATTATTTACCATCGCTACTTTCTTGGGACATTTGTTTTTTATTTATTTCGACTTAAGCAGTGGAACTTTTCCTTTTGATCGTTGTAACTAAATGTTTTACTGACTGCTATAAAGGTCACAAACTCGATAAAAATATTTTTTCTCTAATTAGCTTACTGTAGAAAATAGATTAATTAGTGCATTGTTTAAGTTTACACCTGGCTTTGGCACATAATGGGCAAAGTCAAGGCGTGTAACAATAAAACCGTAAATCCGCATCTGCATTTTTGCACGAATGCAACACGTTCCCTGTGCAGTATCGCTCAGCGCATCGTCCTTCCACGATCCCCTTTTAATACCAAACTCGCGGCGTGGTCTGAATCCCTCGCAGGTAATCCTCGTTAAAATTTCTAATTACTTTAACCGAACAATTCGCAGGGGTTAAAACCTCATCGAACGTACGGCCCTTCCGTGTTAGGAACCGACAAGCAAAGCCGACAACAGAAGTAACTTCTCCGACCAACATAGTTAAGAAAACCACAGAAGAGCAGGCAGCGTCTTAGAGGACACCCTGACAATCTAACCCTTCCACTTAATTCCAATTAATTGATCCACTTCGCCAATAACGAGGCAAACTGCCGCTTAAAAGTAGTGTTAATTAAGGCCTTGGATAAACTAGGATATTGTCCTGATTGTTACGAGTTAGGAAATCGTTTCTTAGATAGTTTAAGAAGTCCAGCAAGTGTTAATATATATATTTTGGCTTGGCTGAATATATGTATATTTTGGTATGCTGAAGACAAAACGTGAATTACTGTTTCTCGATCGTTTATTCTCGAGATCTACTGCGCATGAAATTCTTTTGGAAAATGAAGTTTGCCCCTAAGCCTATAAATGCTCCTTTATTGACACGTGGAATTTTCATTTGAAACACTAGCTCATGTTGCAAAGATCCTATCGAAGGGCGGAATTTCGTGGAACTTCGACTGGTAGGCAAAAAATGATGGAATTAGATTGCAAACAGGGATAGAAAATGGCCTCGATAGTCAAACAGACGCCCGTAAAGCTTCCACAAACTCGAGTATGGCTCCAATAAAACTTTCCTTCGAAAGCTGTGACACGGAGTTTAAGCAAATCTATAACTTTTTAAAAACGTATCAGAGCGAATAGCTATTGGTTTCTTCAAGTTGGCGAGTTTAAAATAAAAATCACTAAAGTCGCCGGGTCATCATGAGTTTAAGCAAATTAATTAAATTCTAACGAACACAATTAACAAGTTCGTGTAACGCTAAAAAAAAGGCCCGAAGATCGCAGACTTTTGATCAATAATCAAATTAGCTGCACCATCATACTCAACAAAGGTGTAAATCATTGAAAAAAGAATAACTACGATCAACGATAGAACCCAGCGAGCAAATCTTGGGTATAAAAAAGTAATATCAAAAGAATTAAGTATCAAGACACGCGCTGTAACCCTTTGAGCGCTGATTTCTACGACATTAAGCATGTACACTGCGCTGCCCACTTTTTACGAGAAAGCGCATGCCGATCCAATTAACTCCAAAATTTCATCGCAGAAATATGTTGATCGTAACCGACATAATTCCAGCAGCGACAGCTAAAACCTGAACATAACCACTTATTTCATAAAAAAAACAATAAGGAAACTCGATCAAAATTTCAATACTTTTCTACGATATTCAAAATAAAGTTTTCGATTTCAAACAGCTGTGTGCACAGTGCACTCACTAACAATGCGTCTGTGTCAGCAATACTCCGAGCGTTTTCTAGCTCCTTTCAATTCAACCCCTGAAACTCGAGTAAACCAAAAAACATCGGTCCAAAGTCTCAAGCTTCGAAAGTCATATTCACAACCGCAAATACGTTTCTCCATGTCCCTTCCGCGAACTTATCGAACAACCCAGTATACGCGCTCAAAGGGTTAATCGTATTCCAGCATCGTCTCCGAGAGGCGCCTCCCGGAAAACCATCTCGGCACATCTCTTTAAGATTTCATTCCAGGATCCATCGAGCCCGTCCTCCTCGGTGGCTCCTTGCAAATTTAAAACCGCCCCTCGCAGAAGGCACTCCGGCAGCCTCTCGATCCACGTTATCGCCTATCGCTTGTTTCCCTGTAACCCTATAAACGCCCGACCCTGGGAGACGATTTTCCGGGCACTGGGGGAAAGCAGGAGGAAGGCCCGAGGAGAGTTTCACGCCGTGGAACGGCGCCGGCCAGAAAAAGGAATCGGAAAGAAAAGCAGGCGGACGTGACCGGGATAAAGTGAGCGCACCCTCGAATTCGTCTGGCTGAAGAAGGCCTTTAGCGAGGGCCATTGCTGACGCGGAATACAGGAGTGGAATAAATTTATGGCCGCTCGCCCGGATTAGCGCCCCTCCAATTTCCTCCCGCGACGCGTTTTACGCCCCGGGCCGGACTCCGCTTGGTCTAGACTGATACAATGATTTCTGCCTGAACTTGCGTGACCCTCGACACCCACACCTACGCATGGCTGAATAATATCAGGGGTATTGGAAAGGAGTGTCGTTTTTCTTTTTTTTTTCCTTGACTGCTTTGGGGGATTAGTTGCCTTTTGACTGCTGCTGCCCTTTGAAGACGTATGTTGCGTTATTTCGGTGACTTTTTTTATTTGTCAAGAGTGTACTGTTACTTGTGAAATTGGAATTTTGTGCCGAGATTTGCGATGGATGGATTTTTACGAAGCTAAGAATTCATTGGGAGTTTGATGGTTTATTATTTTTTTAAGAGAGAGACTGCAAGGATTGGGGTTGAAAAGATTTGTGCTGTACTTGGGGGTTATTTGGATGTTCGTGAGTGTCCGGGATGGTTCAAGAAATTTTTATGGGGGTGATTTTTATTTGAAAGATAGCCTTGGAAGTGGAAGAGCTAGAAAAGTGAACGATATAAACTTCAAGTTATCAACGTTATTTAGTTTGTGAACAAACTAAAGGCTATTATTGTTGCTGAAGAATAAATAGCGTACCTTTCTTTTCATATTACTTGTTTGCCTTATATATTGTACCTTTGTATTTAGCGTTGATGAAAATTATTTTGAGTTTGCTACCCTATGAAAATACGAGAAAGTTATCCAACCGAGAATTTTCGCATACCGCTGTATAATTTATTTGGCAATTACCAAGAGCCGCGGAGTACGTTATGAAATGTGAATAA
The DNA here is from genome assembly GCA_038496175.1 of Ampulex compressa. NCBI lineage: Eukaryota > Metazoa > Arthropoda > Insecta > Hymenoptera > Ampulicidae > Ampulex > Ampulex compressa. Next base: position 9,813 of record JBCFXI010002404.1, on the reverse strand, counting down.
ATGAGAGTTTACACGTAGTATAATAGTTTTATAAAGATATGTTGGAATTTAAATGAGGTGAGAATAAAAATCGAGATAATATATCTTATTTATAATATCGATCCGATTAAAATGCATCGAAGGCTTTGACTAAGCTCGCTTACTAACGCTGCTATTCTGTGCGATAAAAATTGATAAACCCTCCAGAGTGCCGTGGAATATCGAACGTACTTCTACTCGGTTCGATAAATTTGAGAAAACATTGATTCCACAAAATGTGAGGTTAATCTTCGACCCACTTTTTCTTTTGGATAAAACTTCTATCGCGTATAGAAGAATTTGGATCAGTGATTCCGGCGTAGAATTTACGGTGCTCTGTTTCACGGTTTAGGGAGATCGAACAAACTGCCATTAACCCGCCCATCCCTTCGGTTCTTGTCACGCTGCGCTTTCCATCGAGAATCACCGAGGTGATTGGTGAGCCCTTCCAATTACATTTCCACTTCGTGGAGATAAAATTTTCATAGGACATACGAGCGAGCACATATCATATACGAAGTGTACTTCAAGTTTCTGTAAAGCAGCACGAAGAGATACTTATTACAGAGACATTGGCAGTAATTAAATATTTCCAGCTCTATGAAACGCGTTTCTTCAAGATATTCCAGGAACGAACCTTGGAAGAGTGTGATCAAATTAAAACCTGTTCAAGTATTTTTAAGCTCGTGAGGAATATCATTACGTTGGAAAGCTTGAAACCGAAGGGCGAAAGTCGAAGTTAGAATTAATCGTTCTAAAATCCGCACGACCCTGCTATCGTGATTACCGAGTGAAATCGTAGACTTGAATCTTTGTAAGCGGATCCTCGTAAAAATACTTAAATAAATAAAATACAGCACTGTCGATAGTTTACTAGGAGATAGCCACCACACTCCTAGTGGCTGTATTTCTTTTCTTAAACAAAGAGAAACAGTCTTTTGTACAAATGCCAAATGGTATTACAGCGGTTTCGGTTCCTTTGGCGGTAAAGATCAGCAGCAATAAAAATATGAGTATAATAACACAACTCGTCAGCCGCGTTTGACGTACGATAAACAGTAACTTTATAACAGTAGCCAGAGAATCGGAGAAAGAAGCCTCAAAATTGTTAAAAATAATCATTTTTTAAGTAATGAAGGTGAAAAGAATAAATATATAAATTATTACGGTATTAAATAAAATTATTAAGTATTAATAATATATTACAGTAATAGATAAATTATTATAAGATTAAATAATATATCATATTATAGGTTATTACACTATGTTATTTTAAATGATCTTTGATTTTTTTCATTTTAACTCGAAGAGGTAATATCGATGCACACAAATATAGTTTGGGCCGATAGCTGAAAAAAAGTTCCCTGACAAAAAAGTTCGAATCCTCCCTATCAGCTCCACATATTCTGCTATATGTACACCTAATTCTGTTTTTACACAATAGATACGTTCCCGAAGAATACGAGTAAAAAAAATGTGTGTAAACAAATATCTCCAATGTCGCGGTTATAAAAATAAAAGTAATGCAAATATTTCTCCTTAGTATTTGGGTCGATCGTATTAGATTTAAATAAATCGCGTAAAAAGAGAATTAAGTTTTTTTCCTAATTCGTGTCAAATCAAAAAAAGGAATAACCGCTCTTACATTACTAACATCTCAGCCTCGTGGCCATAACGATTAATACTTTCACACAATAAACGAAGATATAATATAAAAAACCGTGGTATAAACATATTCCTCTAACCCCAAAAGTCTGCAGAACCTGCTCATATACCAAGCGTTATCCCTACATCTTTACAGACCAATGATAAATACAAAAACCAATACTACCAATACTAACACCAATAAATTCAAAAACATATTCGCGATGTCTCTTCCCCGCGACATTGTCTTTTCACAGCGCATCATCCCAAATACACTGCAACGCTTAATCTGACGCGACACCGAGACGTGCATCGAAAAAAAAGGGGAAAAAAAAATTAAAAAGCAGATCAACACAGTTACCCTTACATCGTGGAAAAGAAGAATAGGTTACTCTCGCATTGTTCCAAAATACGCTCAGAAAACGTGTCCCCCAATCACGGCAAGGTCGACATCGTCGGGCGTGGAAAATACGACACGTAGGAAGTAAGTATTACTCGTCGGATATTTTCGGTGCTGGCACCGCACCTCCTGGTTTACGGCCCGGCGTTTTACGGAGATAGAACGGTCTACTCATCCCTCGCAGCCGGTTTTCCATCGGGGACCAACCAAGTGATCGGCGAAGCTCTTCCGATTCAACGGCGGACTTCATTCCGGCTTGGCACGTACCATTTACGGTTTACGCCCGTTAGTTTACGACCTTATCCCGCGCCTGCCATCCGAAAATCCATGCAGGTGCAACCGTGCATCGCCAGCCCCTATATACGAGCCGCTTAGAGGGACGGTTTTCTCCCACGACTTTATGGTAAATAGCCTTCAGCGACGCCCAAGAGCCGCGGACGTCGCGCTTAATCCGCGCTCGCTTCCTTCTCCTTTTGCACCTATCCTTGATTCTCGATCTTGCATACAAGGTTTTTCAAATTACATCCACGCTTTCGCAGATTGAGTACCTTTGCATATAGTATAATTAAGGAACATCGAATAATGTTAAGTAGATAGTATGAAATAAAACATTTTATTATAATTCGCACAATCAGATGACTACGTATGGAGATGAAGGTACGTATGAAAATTGTGTGCGGATAATTCAGTAATTTGATAATATGTAGGTAATTATTCAAGGAGAACCGTTTGTAGACTAGGTTGTATATAGGTATGTATATAGTACGTATAATCTAGTTTATAAATGGTTCTCCTTGAATTATTATTATTATTGAATTACTGAATTATCTGCAGACAGTTTTCATACATACTTTTATCTCTATATTTAATTATGTACTATAATAACATTTTTTATTCTTTTACTATGTAATTATCATTATTTGATGTTTTTTACATGTAGCATATGTGCAAAGGTATTTCATTTGCAAAAGGTTGAATTTAATTGGGAGAAACCTGTATTCACGTATTCGCGAACAAGAGGCTACCCAAGTACATCTTGCATTCTGAATCCCAGACGACACGTGGAAGGTGACTTTCCCGATAGTGAGAGTCTTTTGTAACTTCCGAATAATCGAGAGATTCTTCATGCATTTCCCCTTGTTGTCCTATATTCGTTTTTTTTATCTAGACAATCAAAATTTACGTGAAGTACCTTTAGAAAGGTAGCATTTAATTTCCGAATTTTCTGGGGGCTTGTAAAAGTCGATGAGAATCCGTGTACGAATATTTGAGAAGAGCAATAATGAGAGCTTTTCGTGAATTCTAAAGGCTACGTGAAGTAAGCACGCGGACGTGTTCTTTCGCCGTTCGATGGCAAATAGCTTTTGGCAGTGTGAAGAATCGACGGTGTGGCTCGACCTGGATACCTTGAGTTTAATCTAGAATTTCTTCTTATATTTCTTTTTACCCTTCATATTCTGTTGAGGCTTAATAATAAGACTTAGAAAAATAGCTATACCAACGTTCGAGGGAGGCAATGCTGAAGGTCGGTTGCGAATTTAAAAATTCCATACCAAATAAGGAAATGCGGATATACTCCTCCGACGTTATGGTAAATAGTTTTCGACGACAAGAACAATCAGCGGCTCGAGTACGTTTGGCAATTTTATTTTCAATTTCCTCGAGTCTGATAGAAGCTGATGAAAATATATAATCAAACGCCGTAGAATAATACGCGAACGTTATTTTTCCATACTCTACAGTACAGAAGAAACATTTTATTTCTCACCGCTGACGGTCTTAACGGACTTTTTTCAAAACTGATGTACGAAAGAGGGACGAGGAGATTTGCATAAACGATACAGATTTCGCACTCAAAATTCACTTTTTTGCACCTCAAATGCCCTCTTTTATAAATCAAATTCACCCTCTTGGAAACCAGGTCCTTCGACAAAATAAAAACATCCAACGTAAAATTATTATTTCGATGGAAAAATTGTATTGCGTATATGAAATAATACTTACACGTGCAACAATATAAAATTACATAAATACTCGTATATCACAAAAAAAATGTATACATATACGCACAAATTCCTTTATAATAGTTCTACAGCTGCGTGGGAGACTCAATTTTATGCACATATTCATGAAATAATCACTGCGATCTATAGGAGTAACAATTGCAACATAACGATTAATCACAACAATCAAGTGGTGTGACCTGAAAACGTTCCTTGAGCAAAATGCGTTCTTTGAGAACACCTCTTCGATGGAAAAAAGAAATTCGATCATCAATACGCCAAATTCCATTTGTAAAATAACAAGTACAATTTGCAGAAATATATGTTAAAAGTCCAAAAAGTTGGATTTGAAGTTGCTGAAGGGCGAATTTCGAGTGGAAACCCATAGCGTTTGTGCTAAACCAGGTTCGAACAATGATAACACCGCGGTATCACGGTGCTGACGCCAAAGCGATGTCGTTGTCGTCGTCGTTCAGCCGGCATCCATCCCAATTTCCGCGACGTGCCTGCGGGGATTTTGCATGGAAATTTCTTGTGTCGGTTGCAGCGCGCAAATTGGAAAACTTGCGAGTGCCGGCCCAATCTCGAGATGCGAGTAGCGCCGGCGATGGGGAGGTGCCGAAAGAAGATGCGTTTAGAATTTGCTCCGAGAAAAAAGAGGGCGAATACTCTAACTATTCTCAATTCCGCCTCTTATCTACAGCCTGATAGTCGGTCGCATTATACTAACTTTTAATCGGTTTCGCGCCAGAGGTCTTTTGGTTAGCACGTAGGGGAACATTTTTGGCGACTGCCGTTTGGAATTCCTAACGTCTCTGGATTTCATTTCCTTCGATATTCAAGCGAAACTTAATACAAAAAACCTGGTTAATTGATTCTTACTCCTCATCGCGCTTTTCTCGAATCTTTTCACGCGTTTCACGTTTGAACGTTTACGTTTCAAATGATTTTCGAGTGAGAAAATAGCCAGAGCTTGTTTATATAATACAAGTGATTACTGTGGATTGAGAGTCTAAACGAGGAGCGCTGATAGCCTTTAGAAATAGCTTAATACATTTATAGGTTGACATATATATATCATATTCCACGGTAAGAAAATAAATGCTGGGGAGAGTTTAGTCTAAGATCCGAAGTTACCTGTATTCAGAAGTGCAAAAAGTTAGCCGGATTAGCTCGTTTCCTGCGGAAATAGTAATTCCTTGTAAAGGGCGGCGCGACGCAAAATAAAGAATCCCGAGTTTATCTTTCGTTCAAATTACACGACTCGTCTCTGTACTTCTCATGGAGTTTACGAAGGTAAACTAACCAGAATTGTTGGGCACTTTTAAAAAGTCCGGGCGGACGAGGAAAAAAGGGCCAACAAGGTGAGTACAAACATCCTTCCTATGAGTTTACATCTCCTTGTGACCCTCGTCGCATACATTTCCGTGTTACTGCAGTCTTTCTTACATATTAACTTGTCGATTACAGCAATCAGACTTTAAGGGGACCCAAAATTACCAGCATTTTTTATATGAATTTATACTTTGAAAGTTTGGAAGGATTGATCTTTGTATATATTTCGGTTTCCTCTGGTTTCATTGACAACATATTTATAATCCTGTATTCAGAAGCATGTACTTGTCACCAAGAAAGAATGAAGACCCAAAAGTATTCGCCAGATGAGATTATATTTGCGTTAAAGGTACGCCTGTAAGATGGGAACATTCTTATTCCTTTTTGTGTTTCCCCCATTTTTCGTGTAAGAAAACGAGTACGCTTTTAGGTTCTCGGATTCGAAATCTGCACTTCTTATCTCGCCTGCAATCTCAATGCAGACGAAGCGGAATAGATTATGATAATCTTCTCCAATTTTCAGCCGCGACAAACCTTCCTTGAAAGTCCGTGCTTGAATGTTTACTTCTTCATAAATCTATTCACAAACTTTACGGCCGCTGGTAATGGAGAGAACTTAATGTATTCGCCAGGGTACTCGCAAGTTTTAAAAAGTCTGAATACGTTATTAAGGAAGTTCGCAATATCCAGAATAGAGCAATAATAAAAAATACAGCAAACTACTACTGGCCATTTGTACAATTTTCTATATCGATCATTAGTCCGATTGGAATCGATTAAAACCATCGTTCGTGCAGTTCACTCGAATATGCTCTAAATTGAATTATATCTCATAACTCTGTCATAACGGCTACGAAACTTTCTATAAAATGCCTCTCGTCTTCAACTCTCACCAATTTCAATCGAATTCAGTATAACAACGGATGCACGTTTACAGTAAGTGTAATCGTAATAATAGCAATAAATATCTAGTCAAGAGTAGATTTTAGGAGTCACTCCTAATAACGAAGTACTTGATTCAACAACTTCTTCAGTATAACATCGAAGACTTCAATCATTGGTATCATATTTACAGTTTTTAGTTTGGCCAATTAATCACATCAAATTTTATACAAATATCTGTATATATAAATACGTGTATCACAACGCATAATTTTGCATCAGCCACATATTTACACGTATTGTCCAATAACCAATGACACGACTTCAAAAACGATTACGATTACGCACATCGTAGATACGTACCGCTGTAATTCAAGTACAAACCTAAATAATGCACCAATCGATTCATTTCCTGCAGTGAGCAAATTACAGAACAAATATTTCTATCGAGTTTGTAACTTTCGTAGCGATCAGTACGACATTCAGTTACAGCGATCAAAACTAAAAGTTCCACTGCTCAGGTAGAGGTAAGTAAAAAAACAAGCGTCCCGAGGAAGGGACAATGATAAATAATGGGTTAATTCCATCGAATTCCTCCAAGATGCCGGCCGCTTGCTCCAGGGTAAAAACCGGCGAAAAAAACTGGGCAGGAAAACGCCGTGAAAGAGCGTAAATCGTTAACCGGCAATTGCGCCTGGGAATTTCGAAACCTTTTCCAGCAAATCCCCCGATCTGTCTATATACCTGGGCCGGCCGTCGAGGAGCCATAGCGACGCTGCCTTTCTGGTACATTTGCAGTTTGCCCGGATGCAGCCCGGTATTTGCAAGCCGAAGTTTATACACCTGCGGGGGACATGTATTTGCATGCGCGCACGGCGCTCGACCTGCGGGCGATCTAATTCTAACGCAAACATTTCCGGCTGCCGGCCTCGCGACCGTTTCCGATTAATGGACGATTTTGTTGCCGATTGTTTCGCCCACGGAATGCAGAAATCACCGTACTTTTTAGTCAGCTCAACGGGCAAACGCGGAAATAAAAACGGCCATTGGTGGACACTGGACGAGCTGATTTTGCGTCGAGCTGATCGACGAAGGGTTGAAAGAGCTGTAACCAGGATTACTCTGCGTTCTAGGTGAGGCTTTGACGCTGGAACTATGGAAATATAGAAAATGGCTGGTTTGTTATTCCTTGGAAGAATTGGTTTATCTTTGTTATGGCGTTGTTTCCACGGTTTTGGGGGAATTTTTCTAGTCGGTTGAAGGGGCAAATGCGAGAGTAAAAATGGTTATTGGTGGACACAGGACGAGCTGATTTTGCGTCGAGCTGATCGAGGAAATGTTGCAAAAGCTGTAATGAAGGTTGCTCTGCGCTCTAGGTGAGGCTTTGACGCAAAAAATATCGAAATATAGAAGATGATTGGTTTGTTATTGCGTGGAAGAATTGGTTCATCTTTGTAATGGTACTACGCTTTTGGGGGAATTTTATTGCAGCATTTAAGTCTACTGACGTTTCTTCTTTGTTCATATCTTTAAAAGATATATTCGAAAAGTGGCTAATGGCTATAGCGTTGAATTAAGTTTGTCACTGATTTATCCGATGCTGCTGAAACTAATTTAATGTACAAAGAGGCAGAGAAAAAAAATTATTTTACTACACCTGTGTATTCTTGATAACCAATTTTTTACGTTTTGATAGTTTTTATATTTTAAACCGTGAAAATATATTACTCGATTATCGCAGTGATGTTCGATACAAAATAGGATAGAACCTTCAAGTTTTTCCGGTAAAAACAATATTTAAGTATTTACACGCCGACATATGTGATTGATTGTAATATAACAATGCTTCTAGATGCATTTTTTTAAGAGCAACAAACGCAAACGTATAAATATCTCCGACGAAAAACCTGGCGTGGAGTTGTGGATTGGCATTCCAGTAGGACAGAAAAGTGTAATTATTCATAATATCTGGGCAAGAACCATTAATATACATTCCACGGTTCGTGTGTACCGCGACTGCATGTTCCGCACGAAACAAAGATAAATGACTGTTTGTCGATCTATGCCGCAATTACATAAGCGGTATTTTAAAAAATGGCCGCCAGCGGAAGACTGCTTTTCTCAGACCGTGACGCAGGTTTATGCGGAGTGATAATACGAATATGTGTTCTGTTTTATGCGCAAGTGGTACAAAAGTAATATACAGTAAACTTATTAACGTCACTCAGCATTCAAGTATTGTATCTAATATCAACACGCATTGAAGATGACAGTGTCTTATTTTTCTTCCATAACTTTATATCACAATTTCCACGCGATTTCAGGTGCTTTTCAATGTTATCACAGTACTACTATTAAATGTCAAACCTATAATAAAGTCTAAGTATTATAAAATCAAAAAGAGATCATAGTTCCTATAATTATGATCTTGAGTTATCATACTTAGTACTCCATTATAGATTTGATACTTAACAATAGTACTATGATAATATTGAGGAAGATAAATATATATAATGTAATATTTCTTACAGGCTTTTCGACGCTTCAGAATCTATTTCCACATTTAATGAAAACTGTGCGTAAGATTAACGTGAATTATAGGAGTACACCGATAAAGAATGGGGGTAAGGCTGGTAGCACAATGGTTTGACTTTCTTTCAAGCCAGCTTAAAGGAGGGTGGATGAGCGAGTTTACGAGCCGCTTACGAGCTTGAAGCAGCAGAATCGTCGTCTGCAATTCCGTTAAAGTGCCGGAACGATTAGCGATTACACCGGGAACAAGGCCGGCTATTAGTCGTCGAAGTGTCTTACTCCGAACTTTAGACGTAAAGCCAATTACGCAGAAACGGACAAATTCTCGCGGCAAAGTGTCGGCTATTCTTTTGTTACTTTGAGTTTCACGTTCCAAGAGAGATTGCTACTCGGAGTAGACGAAAGGAACACCGAGGATTTCATTCTCGAAGGGTCAACCAAACTGCAGATTTACGATTCGCCTCTCGAGAAGCGATTTGGAAGCGGACACTCCTTTGCAGAACTGCACGAAAGGGAAAATGCAAGAATGACAATGTGAATAAAAATTCACAATACTCTACCTAAATCTTTCCATATTATCAGATTCGTAAGAATCGTAGGTTAGACTTCGTATTGAAGAACAAACTGGTTTGGAGAAGGTATGATGCAAAAAAAATGAGGAATAAATTAAAACCTAGTAAACGCACGAGAACTCGATATAGACCGAACCTAAGGATAAATCATGCACGTGTAAATCCAGTGTAAACTGTCCATGTTATATATCCTACAAATACTTCCTGTACATTATACATTACACACGTTCCTTCGGTCATCGCCAAATTTTGATCTGAAAATTATGCAAAGGAGGAACCAGAATCAGAATACCTCATCTATAAATACCGTGCGGCAGACCCGGGTTCGAATCCCGCCCATCACCTCTGGTTTTTCTATGTGATATGTATACCGTAGCTCTGGTGGTTCGGAATCCACCTTAAACAGTAGGTCCTAGGCCATATGACC
>JBCFXI010002403.1:0-23403 GCA_038496175.1 Ampulex compressa | reverse complement strand
TATATATGCATGGAGGTGGAAGGTTTTTATACACAGGATGAAGCACTTATAATATCGTGGGCCTCTTGCCCCAAAACAAAGGGGAAACGATGTCCCCTTATAAATACTGCAAATTTTGTATAAGAAAATTTTGTATTTTCCGCTTCCTTTCACTCTTACGTTAAAAGTGTTAAAAAAACAGAACACCTTCGATCCCACCGCGCTCGGAAGGCCGAAGGAAGAATTCCAGTGGACGTCCGAAGAAGAACAAGGCACTCGAGGCGGAAGATCGCAGCGGCTCTCGGGCGAAGCTTTTCCTATCCGACATCGGGGAGCAGCTACAAAGCGAGAGAGAGCCGCCCTGACGTTATCCAGTCACGATCGACGTCTACGCTCGTGAATCTCTCCCTCCGTTAAACGAAACTTCTCAGCGAGGCACACCGAGGGTGGACGAGGCATTCGACTTTGAAGATCGCGAGAATCCTTTCTACTTGGGGAGGGAAGCCTGCGCCGCCTGGCGGCTGGAACTTGCGTACACCGGCCAAAGGGCTTCCTCCTCCTTTCTTTCTTTTTCTTTTTTTCCTTACACTCCACGGGCGTCGACCTCCAAGATCATTAGCCCAGCAAGGGGCTTTCCAGGCTCCTTTTCTCAAATCGTAATCGACGCCTACGCCCGCAAATCGATCCAGAAGGGTGGAGGATGAGGGGGGAGAAAGTTCAGCGGGCGGAGCACGGTCATGCTCGATCGGTCCACGATGCGGTTTCGTGCTCCCTCCCTCGTTAATTCTCGACGACTACGTCCTGGGCACTAATCGGCGGGCGGTCGTAAAGTCAAGCCGGAAGCGGCCCTCTCCCGCTTCCGATCCGCAGCTACTTGGAAGGGAATACCGGGAGTTCCCGTTTAACGGCGACACCGAAACCGATGGACCGACTCTCGACCGCTGGCCATCGATTCGAGCCGCACACCCGAATCGGCACCGTTAATTTGCCCTGGCTCTCGCATTTACATACCGTCCTCGGGTCAATCTCGATAGTCGTTAAGCGCCTTAACTCCTAAGACCACCGGTGGAACCGATTCCGGGCGGGCCACGGGCTTCCGCTTTCTCCTCCGTGCGCGCCTCGAGCGATTTTCGAGAGGAGCCCTCGAGTGATCCTCCCGGCGCCGTTCTACACTCCAATTCTACGCTCTACGCTCCTAATTGCGGTGGCCTGGCCGGACCTAGCGCCAGAGCCGGCCTTCTTTGCGAAGGGGCCTGCCTGCGGGAAACCGTTTGGGGATCTTGATTTTTCGTGGCGACAAATTGGGAATTGGAAGTTTCGTCGATGCAGATGCTGCTTTGCTTTTGGATAAGGTTAGCATTCTTGTACTGATCTTTGGGAGATAGTTGTTAGCGGCGCTTAAAGATGCGCGGAGTAAGATATAAGGGATTTGTATTATTATTAGTTTTCAACGGCGGCTGTATGGTGTTGAGATTTTTTTCTTTGAAGTTCGGGTTGGGTTGGGAGCTCCTCAGGAGTTCCCTGAATCAAATATGAAAAAGGAAACACTTATATTATTGAGAATTAGTTTGAGGATTGTCGCAATCCGGAAGTGTATAATAATAATCTTTAGGATGAAATATACTTTTCCTAATACTGTCAAGGATAGGAATATTGTCAAGTTCAAGAGCTACGGTGATATAGCGGAAGAATAGCACCGATGGTTTTCCCATATAATATATACACCGTAGCTTTGTTAGTTCAGAACCCACCTTAAACAGCACCTCCTAGCCCAAACGACCTCAGCATGTCAATCAATGTCAAAAACAGATTAAAAAAAAAACCATAGGAATATCGTCAACTCTTCACGTGGAAGCGTAAATTATTTAAAAACTCGATCAAGCCGAGGATTTCATCAGCATCCGCAGCGCCCCTCGGATAGCCAGCCCTGCTCATCGTCCCATTCTCACCCCGCGATCGAAGGGCACGGGTCCATGGTAACCGGCCAGGGGGTTTTGTTTTCGCGGTTTTTCGTATTTAGGTGGAGAGGCTCAAAGGGGCTTTGTGGCAGAGACGTTTGGGGTAGGTACGAGTGTTTCTTAAATGGCGCAGAAAAATCTGACGTATTACACGGTCGCTGGGAGCGTTTACTTCACCTTTGACGTCGGACGCTCGGCCCATTTAGCTTGTGGGCACAGTGTTAACCGTTGGCCCTGCCGTATGCATATGCATACGTATGGAAAATGCATACGCATGGAAAAATCCGGGGGCTTTGAAGCGCGAGAGTCTTACGGGTGAAAGTACCGGGCTGTTCACTTTGTTATTGTTCGTTTGGCCGATGTCCGACATCGAGAGTTGGGGTCGTTTAGCTCAGGTTCTACTGCTTTAACGATTCCTATTTCTCTCGTACCTCCACTTGCTCGGTCAATTAATCTTGCTTAATGACCGCGCTTCTCCGAAGGTCCGAGTTATTAAGTCAGATACACCGCTTTAACTCTGCGTTGTGTACGTGGCTTGGCATCGCGATGTGATTGCTGGTTGACGGCTGGAGCGGAGTATCGACATTTGATCCGTTTGAGGTGCTCTTACACAGGATTTTCCTTTGTGCGTGAATTATCCTTAATCCTCCTCTGCTGTATGGAGTATTGATGGATGTTCTTTGCGCTACTGGTTATGACATTGAATTTCAAGGGAGATACTGATTAAATTGGTTCATTTTTTAATGAAATTGGACTTTGAATTTAAAATTCAAACGAAGACTATTTTTATGCGTGGGATCATTGTTGTGATTAGAGTTGATACGAAAAATAGGCGTTGGAAGGAATTGGATTTTTGGATGGCTGGACCGGGAATCGAATCGATTCTGCTGTTTAGGACCGCTTCGAACGAATCATTCAATAGTATACATTGATTCAATATCGAAGGAAAGGAGGTTTGTAGATATAAATATCGAATTTTAGTATCAGAGGATCTATATCTTTGTCGTAATGGTGTATAAGACTGATTAAAAAAATTCTATTATTTACATATAGAGATTAACAATCTAATTTTCTTACAGATATTACACGTACATCGTCTAGTGTTAAGATGGACTCGAGTTATGATGTATATACTATATACGAAATTCTCCAACAAATAATAATTAGGCTTCCAAGCTCGTATCATCGTAGCTCCTCAACTTTCTCATCCCAAAATTTCCCCATAGTGCAGTTTCTATCGAGAAAAAGTATTTGAAATCGAATATAAGCGGTGGACGAAGATCGTGGTGAACGACTGGCAAACAGGCTCGCGGATATCCGTGCAGCGACCCTCCTTCTTGGATGTTTTGCAAAGTTCTTCGCGTCTCCGCGGTCGGCCAACCGCCTTCTCCGGGCATTTAAAACGGATTTAAATTTAACTTCCGCAACAACTGCGTTTAAATGTGACGCGAATGGATTATAATTTCCCCGCGTGCCAGGCGACGTTTTATTTCTTCGCGTTTCTCGTAACGTATTTATGGAGCGGAGAGTTTGACGCTCGGTGCGAGTGAGAAAGAGTGAGAGAGAGAGTGAGAAAGAGTGAGAGAGAGAGAGAGAGTGAGAGAGAGGGGAGGACGAAGGGAAAAGTTTCGCGAGGTAATTTCTCACCTCTGTCTGTCACTCGGATTTTGTCAACTGCGCCCGGCCATAGTTAGAGGCTCTCGTCGAACTTAAAGCGATCGTTCATATTTCAACCGCGTCCATTACGCCGCGTTACATTGCCCATCACGCGGCCACTGCGCAGCGGTTGTTAGTGTCATTAATATACGCATTATTATCGCTATTATCATAATCATGATTAATACTCTCGCTATAACCAGTGTCATTATTACGGTTGCTAATGTTATACATATTAATATTATTACACCGTGCGCGTCCATATTTGCCGGCACGCCTCGTAGAGCGGAGTAAGTGGGCCCGCTTTCGGTATTAATCATTTTATCCATTTTCCCCGGCGAATGGATTATTTAAACATATTAGGTTTTATCAAGAGTTTATTTTGGTTTGTATAGGATTAATGGGTGCACAGCATTTGTCGTGCTATGTTGTTTTATTGAATTGTGTATACAGTTAGGAGAGGATGGAGCATAAAGATTATGGTATTTGAAGGGTTAGGTTTCGTGGTTGTATAAAGACACTTTCGGGACTATTTAATGGCAACTCTTCGGATCTAATTTAATTTTAAAGACTGCGCAAGAGAGTCGAAACGTTGCTTTTATTAATAATAGTATTGGCTTACTCTTGGACCGAATACATTTCATTTATTGCCCTTTAGGACAAGAGTAATACAAAAATCTTTAAGCCTAATAGTGGCTCTTTTCACTTATTACAGGTTTTGCATTTTAAATTCCTCCTTTTGCAAAACAAATTCCCCCTCTTGCAAATGGAATTCCATTGGCAAAAAGGTGAATTTGATTAGCAAACTACTGAATTTCTTTTACAAAAACCCGAATTCCATTTACAAAAGTAACGAATTTCGCGTGAAAACCCTGTACGATCAAAATTGCAAATACACATATATATACGTTTTTCGCAAGCTACTCTTCCAGCATCCGATACGACCTCTGCAAACCGTCATGGACCGCGCCTTCCGTGTTTTGGAAAAAAAAAAAGGAAGCAGAGCAAACCAATCCACCGTACGACACGCAGCATCAGTCTCCGCACTTATCGCGAGATCCGCTCGAAGAAGAGTGAGGGCTCGAGAAGATCCGCCGCGCGGCCACAAAAATCGTCCACGTCCTGGAATCAACCTGTCCTGGATCCAACGAGCGTGACGGTGCTCTCGGCATTCCCATCTCGCGTCCCGCGTCGACCAGCGCGGCTCCCCCCGGCATAGAGTATCGCACATATTCGAGGAGATCCACGTTTGGCGATATTCCTCGAGGAAAACGGTCGTTGGCAGGATTGGCACGCATTGCTCGGCCCTGATGGCTTGCCGGGTCGCCACTCCTATCTCGGTGATTGCCATTGGTGCGGCCCTGGATACCGTTCCCCGGGGTATCGTCCGTTGCTCCCCACGTTATCTCTCGCAGTAACCCCTCCCCCTCCTGCCACCCCTTGCTCTGGTCGTGCGTACCCTCGACGGCCAACGTAATACAAAGGCGGCCAAGGCGCCCTGGTACTTTCGAACTTCGACCTTTGCCACCAACGACCTACCCGGACCAACACTCGGACTTTCGCCCCGACGAATCCGTATCGTCATATCTGCGGCGTCGCGTATTCCCCGGGAAATAATTGTGACAAGGGTGGTGAGTGAGAGCATGGAATTCGGTTTTGAGGATTTCGGTTGGTGTTTCGGGGTTTGGATGGTTTGGAATTTACTTTGGATGGTGGGTTATGGGGTTGGGGTATACGATGAGGGATATTGAAGGAGGACGAAACATTTTTTGAGTATCGTTAGATTTGTATCTCGACGAATCCGTATCATCATATTTGTGGTGTCGCGTAGGATAAGGCGCATAGAATTCGGTGTGGAAGGTTTGGGTTGGTGTTTCGGGGTTTGGATGGTTTGGAATTTACTTTGGATGGCGGGTTATGGGGTTGGGGTATACGATGAGGGATATTGAAGGAGATCGAGGACTTTTTTAAATATTCCTGTATTTGTGTCCTGACGAATTCGTATTTTTATACATGTAGTGTTGTATAGGGCCTGCCTCGTGAAATAATTGTGACAAGGATGGTAAATAGGAGCATAGAATTCGATTTAGAAGATTTAAGTTACTATATCGTGGTTTAGGTTTGGTTGGTTCGGAGTTCACGCTGGATGGTGTACTACAGGATTGTACTGCACGAAGAATAAAATTGAAAGCGAACCGAAATATGTTAAATATTATTAGATTTTCACCCTGGCAAATCCATATCATTCATATCGATGATATCGAATACGATGGGAGTATTCTCCGAGAAATAATTGTGACAAGCGTGGTGAATGAGAGCGTGAAATTCAATGTGGAAGATTTAGGTTGGTATATCGCGTTTCATGTTTGGATCGTTCGGAATTTATGTTAAATGGAGGGTTATAGGCTAATTTATGTTAACCAGTGGATCATAGGATAAGTGGTTGTGGTGTACGATGAGGGAAACTGAATACCGAACGAAAAGACCAGCGCGTTGTATAATATTTAAAATATTATTGCATTTTCACTCTCGGACCTCCGTATCGTCACATCGACAAATTATACATAACAATGAGGAGTATTTCATAAAAAAACGAAAAGAAGGACCTGTACTTTCAACACTGTCAAATTTTCATCCTGATGAATTCACGTCGTCGTATTCGTGGTGTTGCGCGGTGTGGAAGCTTCCCTCGAGAAATAATTGTGACAAGGGTGCTGACTGAAAGCATGGAATTCGATATGGAAGACTCGGTTTGGAGTATCGCGTTTCGTGCTCAGATCCTTTGAAATTCGCGTTAAGCAGCGAATGTTTGGCTAAGTGGTTGTAGCGGCTAAGGAAAAAATTGAATGAGAGATGTAAGGCGGGAGGTCCTGTGTCCTAAATACTATCTTGTATATCATCGTGGCGAGTGCAGGCCATTACTCTTGTGAGGTCTGGCAATGAGAGAGTTTATTCGACGGATACTGCTTCTGTTTTGGGGCCACGATGGCGCAGGGGATAAAAGCTGGTACTGCTATGGGGTAATACGTTATATTCCGCATTCGTATAATTGCTTCTGAATCGCGCAGAATCCACTTTAATTAACAGATCCCAGGTGAAGTGGTAAGGATAATAATAAATGATTTACTGCATATTGTAAGTAGGATTAACATCTGTCGCTTGAAATGGATTTAAAATGATCGAAGCTATGGTATGGCGCAGAAAGATATGTTTGCCTATTTAATCCGTGATATAAACGTGATATAAAAGTTAATCGGAGGAATAATAATCGTCCACTTCGCTGGATGCTGAAGTGCATATCGTGTACGTGGATAATAAGCAAGGCATTATGAAAAATCTATGCTATCGAAATAAATAATAAATATTAGAGAAACACAAGGAATGAATATATTTTGTTCACTTGTCTTTTTTACGCTCATAAAATATATAATGGAAAGTTCAAGGAATCTAAAATCTACTTGCGTGAAGCTTTGCGACAAAATATCTTAACTCGTATAATGTCCGGATAAATCGAATAAAGTTAAAGCTTACAGCGGTATTTTTCAATACGACCTACGCATCATATTATGGCTAATTCGAGCCTCGTTCTCAAGTACATATGTTCTAGGCTAATATTGAAATTTGGCGAGCATTACAATATAAACGTATGTCGAATGAAATAATCCGAAAATGTTTTTATTCCCGGATATACCAATGGATATTCGGGGCAAACAGAAAATATTTTTCGGCGTATAAACAAACCGGCCAGTAACCGTTCGTCTTTAATCCTTTTATTTGGAATATTCTGAATTTGACGTTATTACGAGAAATACAAGCATATGATTCTCGAAACAAAGTGAAAGCACGCACGTATGGCTCTACGTACCGTGTCTGAAGAGGTTAATTGTTTGGGTGTATAGGAGCGTGATCACGTCCCTCGATATCGCATCGAAAAATACAGCGGCCACCGTTGCGTTTGTCGACAATATTTTTGAAAGGATTGAAGTGCGTATACAATTTGCGAGGAAAATACCAGCCGGAAGATAACATCGCGTTTACTATACGCATTATCCGCCCATAGAATCATAAATATTACGGGCATTGTCCGGGATATATTACATTGTGATAAATGTCAGGGGCATCGAAATGATATGTTCCCTGGCGCTTCGAGAGAAGGAGGGAGAGTGTTTTGCGAATAATCGGGATTTTCCGCTCGCGCAAATTCACGACTTCGCGAGGATTTAAAGAGTTCTTAACTCCTCGTACCCGGAACGATTATTTTCTTGCCGGGAGTATTAAATTTTGGAGAAAAGCAATTTGGGGATGCTTCATTAAGAGAAGAAGCAGATTATACGGACGATGCCAAATGGCGCCATTGGGCTGGAAAAGTTTGATGCTTCTCGCGTCCCAGGTTAGGGGAGCAATATCGTCGCTTTTTGGATTTACATTGACGCCGATTACAAAATGTCCCGCGAGTGGAATTATGAGGATTTCGAAAATGCTCGCGAAAAACTAATTGGGGCGCGAATCTTTTCTTACGCTTCCATCGTTTCATCCGAATTCCTGTCACACTTTTTAGTTGACTGCACATGATACGCTCCGTGGTCGAACTGTAAAGCACGGCTCGGAAAGAAGTGGAGCGTTTAACACGTTCGTGACAGAATTCATTTCCGCGGCTGATTCCATTTTTCGTTGTTTTCCCCAAACTGGGAGATAATTAACCAATTGAAGCGTCAGATCCGCGGATTATAAAAGCGGCTTTGCCTTTTATACGCCATGGATAATCGTAAACGAGTCATTAACCGATCTTCGCGTAGAATATATTCGATCACCACTTTAGCCTTTTCAACCATGATTTCAGCTGGGTCATTAAAGTAGTAAGATACGTCTTTAAAATCAAGGTTTATTGAAAAAGGTTCGATATTTACAAAAAATACTAAAACTATTGCTAACAAAGGAAAATTGATGATCGATATGGAATTGGGTAAATCTGTTCTCTCTGCGCATCTCAATTCTACACAAAATTCTCTATAAAAAATTCTACTCAAAACTCAAAAGGCAAAACCAAATTTATGTCTACGTACGCGATCTTATATAGGGATTTCTTATCTGTGCGTTGGCTACGTTATCCCTGTCCCAGTTAAACACAGCAGCTTAAAGACCTCTCAATCCGTACTAATATCCAAACTGAATAAAAAAAGAACATCGACTTCCTCACACAAAATATCGACCTGTCGACTAAAATTTCAACTTCTCCATCAAAACCAGATGGAGAAATCCTTAAACGCAAAAACTAATCGCCCGCTGAAACCATGATCACGAATTCCCTTAAATATCTCAAACATCACTATCAAGTAGATCAGGATACCCCGATACGTACAAAAAAGAAAACGCATTAAATTCCTATCGTATAGAAAAAGGGAACATTCAGATCGCGTTCCAACCGAGCAACCTATCCGAGTAATACGCCCCTATTTCCAGGAGTCATGTCGCGATGACGATCGCTAAAGTGCAAACCTCGATCCACAGGATTTTCCATCTTCATTCGTGCAGGCACACGCGTACTACGGTCATCATGACTCGACGCACGCAGGTACTCGATCGCCGATCGGCCCAACGCGCGTACACCTTTCGCCTTTTAGAGCCGACAAAGGATTGGAAGCGTAATTGGCGGCGCGCGCGGCTTCTCCGCCCATTTTTTGGGCGCATTTTTCATCGCTCCCGCGGAAAATCGATAGCGGATACCGAGAAAATGGGAAGCGGCCTATGACGGAGCCAGCAAGGCACACTAATCTCCATCGTGGGAGTAATATTTCGTCGGGGCTGGCCGAATTAACGGGACCCACCGGCATCGACCCTCTATCGCCCGAATCCCCTGCACGCGGACGCATACACATCGAATAGGATCGCGCGTCCTTCTTGCGCTCGCGCGGATATTTCATTGGGCCCGTGAATAATGCGCCGGTTCTTGCGCCTCTCCTCCCTGCCTCGTTTCCCCGAGTACTTTCGCGGGGCCGCGCAAAAAACTGCCAACGGCCACTGCGGGAGAAAGTGAAATTCCTGATCGCGCGTAATCCTCGATACGACCTCTGGGATTTTCATCTTGCGCGTATGGATTTTGCGGGGCGTTAGTTCGATTTTTGAACGAATTTAAGAGCGGCGATTGGTACGATGGCGTTACGGTAAAACCATTGGATAAGTTGTTTTTTTTTTTTTTTTTTGGAAAATCGTAGAGTTTTGAGAGGAGGGTATTTGCTGAGGTTTTTGCGCGATCTTGTTGCAGCGCGTGGATGAATGTGTCTATTCATCGATACTTCTTTATCGTCCTGTTTTTCTTTAATACTAGAAGTACCAGACACTTGCTGGGTATATTTAGAGCAATACATACATCTGTAATAAAAAGGGGAGAGTAAAGGGAAATTTCAGTAAATGAAAATGGTGATCTAAATACTGGATGAGAATCATGGAATTGCTTGCTTCGGGGTTGAGAGACCTCGCAGAATGATAATGTACATTTTCATATTGACAAGGATTGAAAATGATACTTCCGCTTGAAAGAATATAGTTTCCTTCGTAAATGTACCGTACGCTCGCGTGTCCACGTGGTATTCGGCTCGAAACCATTTCCCAATACTTTATAGCTGTGGAAACAGGGTGCTCACCCAAGCTGCACGGAGGGACGTTATTGTAATTACAACGACATAATTATATAAAGCACGATAATATCGCGACACGCTAATGGCCCCTATCAAGTTCCACACTCCGGGCAATACATATTTCTTGCTCTCTGGAAAGCATGAAAAGTACAATTCTTACTCGTTAAGTGAGCGCCTTGAATATCACCTTTATACTCTCCTTAGATAAGTTCCGTACGAACTCTGCGATAATGGTCACCTTGACACCCAACTCCTAAACGATTCAACACGTATTCTAACACTGAACTCATAAAAATGATCGCCCCTTGTAAAAAATACGCGTATATGGTATCAAATCCTATACTTCGCACAATAAATACTTTCACCTCTCGATGCACGAAAGAAAACACCAAATACCATCATTACACTATACATAACCAAAACCACGCGAATCCTCTACTATAAAAGTCACCTCACTACTGCACTCCAAACCCTCCTAAGACAACTCACTCCAAAGTCCCTGAGCCGAAAAATAACGCTCTAAACATAGCAAGAATGACACCTCGAAAAATACCACCGAGTATACCGATAAATACACAAGTATATAATTGCAGTGCATATAAATATACACCTAAACACAAACCAGATAAATATACAAGATAGAGAAAGACAGAGAGAGAGAGAGAAGATAAAGAAATATACAGGCATATACACTACAGATAAATATACACATAAATATACACAGGATAAATATAGAAGACAAATATACAGGTACACGATCGCAGTGCGGATCGACGCAAAGTCCTGGCTATGATTTACAGGGGAAACACGGCCTCACGTAGCTCAGTGGGTTAATTCACTCGCGATCTCCGGCGATGGCCCTGCGGAAATTCGAAATTGCCCCCGACTCCTCGCGAGAGTTCGCCCCGAAAGACGGCCGGCACTTTGGGATAACCTTTGCCCGGCCAGGCATTTTTCCTGCGGCGCTTAGCCCCCGGCCCTGGTGGCAACTACTTCTTCCGTCTCCTCCTTTTTCCACCTCGCCTCTGTCTTCGACAACGGGATCCACCATCTTTATTCATGAGCGCCGGCGAGAAGTGTCCTTTGGGGGAACGCTCGTCGAAGCTCGTTCGAAAAGGAGGACCTGGGCTGCGGGGGGGAGGGGGAGGGGGAGGGGACGCTAAACTACTCCGTTCCCGTGGGAGCGACCGGGAGAGTGCAGGATCGTGGGGACCCGCCATCGACGAGTCTCTGGCCGCACATATTTCCGTTTTTATCTTTGATGTCACGCGAAAATCTCTTTCTCATTCTCGCTCCTTGCGGGAAGAGGGACTTCGGAAGTTAAAAGTTAAACCGGCACGGGGCCATGGTGACTTTCGTGCGGCCCGTTGGTACGTGCGCCGAGGTGTTATACTGAGCTTTGCGCAGCCCATCGCGCTATGCGCGGTAGGCCATTATGGCGACCTTCGCGCATGTCTGGATAGTGCGCTGCAATAGTGGCGCTTGCGCGCGACTTGGTTTTGAAGGGATATAGTGACTTTTGCGCATTTCATGGTTTCAACGGTGAGTGTTCGTCAGCTTGTTTTTAGAATCATGAAATATTGTGTTATTCATTACTAACGTGTACGTGTTCGTATTAATAATTAATTATTAACTTATTATTATTTGTATTAACATGTATATGTTCAGTTCTATGATTAATAATACATATTAATTCATATTATATTGTTATTTTCAAACATATCGCATGAAAATATATAAACACACGAGTGTTCATTGATTCATAACTCTGTTGTAATGTACTTTTATGATGCAGAGCATCATCGTACGGGGATTCAAGTTCGCGGAGAGTCTAGCCGTAGCTAAGAGGTTAATGGAATAAATGGCCGACTTCGTGATACGGCGGTCGAGTGAATTCGTAAGCCGATTGCTCGAGATATTCGGGGGAGACGGTCTTGGGACTGACAATGCGACGCGAAGGGTTGCCCAAAGGGGGGAAAGAAAGCGCGTACCGTGCTCGTATTTTCCAGCGGGGGAGTCAATGGGTAGTGGAGTCTCATCTCTCTTCGTGAGGAAACTCTCTTCATGAGTAAGGATGAAATTCCGCTATCGGGGATCGTTCGCTTTCCAGTGGTCGTCGCTTTGGCCTTTCCCTCGTATCGAAGAGTACAACGAGCCTTGTAAAGCTCGGAAAATATTATTTCCCTTTCAATGGCGCGAGAAAGAAAAATTTCACGATGCTCCGACCTCCTCATCGTGGAATTTCAGATTTCGACCGTGTTTGTTTGTTTCTTTTTTCCCTCTTTTGCCGTTCCTTACTCGAAACTCGATGTATCGGCTGTTTAAACTTTTCATGCCGGAGTGTTGATTTAACGATGTCGAATCGTGCAAACTGGCGTCGGTTTGCCGTTAGATAGTTCGTCAATCAGACTCCGGTATCTAATTAATTACCGTTTGCCAACGGTGCCTCGGTTTTTAAGCAAACGCGCAACTTTGTCGACCGGCGTGTTATCTCTACCGAAAAAGCAAATATCGTTTATGAAATTCCCAGTTGTCGAGAATACGGTTTATTCGTTGTCGATTACCGACCAAATATCGTAAGCTCGTTCTTCTGGAACTAATCACTCGAAAAACATGGTCTCGCGTTTACTCGCTCGAGAATACGTACTCTATTTGCCTTAACAATTCACCTATGCCTAATAGCCATTGTCTTGCCAAGGTTTTGCAGGTCGACCATCGTTCGACGATTCACCAGCGATTAGGCATCGATTCCTCTTCCGGCTCTTCTTTCTCAATCTCAGTATTTCGAATTATATGTGCCACGGCATTTTATGCGAAGCGCTCCGCTCTGAAATTCATCGGGGCGCCTCGAAATGTACTCGAATGGGACACGATCGACGGAATCTCGACCGAATCTGGAACGAATCCAGATTCCTCCTTCGGAACCCCCTTCTTTCGCGGGACTTTCCGGAGCTTTCTCTTTTTCTCGCCAGAACTTCTGCCCCCCTCCTCCCTCCGCTCGCTTTACCTCGCGGTGGAATAATCGATCGTCCTTAACTCAACTAACTTTTCCCGACGCGGCGTTTGTGAATTTCGATGGATCGGTCCTACCAGGAGGCACATACGTCGCGCCCTTCCACGCCTCCCGGAGCCGCCCGGAATGAGGTAAGTTCTGGCCGGGAAGTAAATCGCGGCGATGCTGGGAGCGTACCATTCGCCGGATCACACGTGCGCCCGAATCTTTTTCCATTTTCGCGACTGAGGAGCCGCGTCAAAGGACGCCCATTCTCGCGGGGACGCACAATGGGCCGAGAAACGTTTTCGAGGAATGTCAGGAGGCTGCGCGGCCGCCAGGGAGAAGGAAATACGGCGATGATACCTTCGTGGTTGGCAGAGGAGGAGCAGGAGGAGGAGGAGGAGGAGAAGGAGGAGGCGAGCTTTGAGGGAAGCGCGCCTCGCGAATTTGTACGCCGATGGGAGGAAAAAGCTGGCGTGTGCGGCGATGGTAACTTTATGCGGAACTATGTGGAATTCCAGTCGATACCGAGCTGCTCAAATTTTACGGTAGTTACGCATACCCCCCGACGAACTCTGAATGTACCATTACCGGTGCACGGTTTAATGCATGCACGCATATTGCGCCAATGAACATTTTCGTTTGGCGCTTCGCGCATCGCGACGATATTGTGGCCATTTTAATTGGAGCGCGGAGGTTTTTGATCTTACGCTAGGGGCTGAGCGCGTTCGATTTCGAGCGCAGGATGCGAGACCTTGATTCGAATTTGGATACTTGGTAACCCCTTGGTTCGAAGGCGATAATTCTTTTATGCAGATTTGGATTTAGAGGTTCACGGCAGCGTGTATGGTGAAACGTGTAATTCGTTAAATTGGGGTTTGTGAATAGGGGAAATTATCTATATATATGTTGAACATTGGTCATTCCAAGAATTTAAAGTATATATCACTTTATCGATGTAAAGTGAGAGTTATTTCGTTTCAAATTGTATTATCAGTTTCGTTTATAAATTGTATATATGGATTACAATATATTTTAGGAAATTATAAATCTAAATTAGAGAAATCCAAATTGCAGCGCCGACCTCAACGCCGTAACACTATAACTACCAAACCGGTCAAAATGACTGGTCAGTCGTTTCTTTAAAAAATCGTAGTGCTTTATAACAATGTATTTTTTCCACGCTTCTCATGCAGTATTTAAATCAACATTTTGATTGACTAAAATTTCCTTTTACTCTCCCCTTTTTTTAAAAGATGTATGTAACGTTCTAAATATACCCAGAGAGTGGCTGGTAGTTCTAGTGTTAAGTGCGCGACACTCTTTGAATTTGAACGACACTGTTTTTCCATGTCCTCTCTCTCCCTCTCCCTCTCTCTCTCTCTCTTTTCGACTTCTTATCGCGGCGAGGAAACGAGGAAGCGGCAGAAATTACGCGGTGGGAATTCCAAGGGGAGCGGGCGCGCTCGATTTCGGACCTGGCTTGGAGAAAACCACCTCAGTCGTTACATCAGGACCGTGAGATTACGGCCCGGTTTCGCGGCTGCGGTGGCATTTAACCGCGTAAATACGTAATTCGGGCGCGTGGGCTTAAACGGCGCCAGACCCGAAGTTTTCCGAGATAATGAAAATATATTGGCGCGGGGCGTCGGCTCAGATTGCCATCGGCGAGATCATCGGTTAGCCCAGCCGCGTCCCATTTTCCAGGGTGCGTTGGCAAGCGAAACAGATCGCCGAGAATTCCGCTCGGCACGACGCCCAACGATCTCTCATAATTGCCCCCCCCCCCCCTCCCCCAGTATTGAAGTATATGACGCGAAAATAACGAAGTGCGCCCGCGAACACTCATAATCGAAGCCCCTGGCTTGTCCTGAATGATTAACACTGAACTACCGAAACGCTCGGAACAGCGGCTGAGTAAGTTATAATTAAAATCGCGGAAATGCGTGCACGGCTGTACGAGGCGCGCTGAAAAAATAAGGGCGGCCCTCGACTTTCGCACATTCTACTTTCGCACAATTCGCTATTTGGCACGTTTTTAAACACGCAATTTTTTAAGCCTTTGCGATCGCTTGTCGCCTCTAAGAGGGCATCGGACTTCAGCTGTAAGATTAGAATGTTGTTTCGATGAAGAGGTCATAGCAGTTTGACTGTGCATTAGGGCGTGCGTCAATGTGCTCTGTTAGTGTATTTGTTTATGCTTAAATATTTCGCTCTTATAAATCGATAAACGTGAGTGAGAAACGGAGAAACTGCAGTGTTGGTACGAAGGGAAAGAAATTGAGGACTCATAAACTTGATAGGATCGAGATAAAGATGGAAATGATTAAACGTTCTGAAAATGGTGAATCTTTTGCTTCGATCGGACGATTGTACTCTTGACAAATTTTTGCAAACTAAATTTTCGGGAACTAACTGTGTGCGAAAGTCGAGGGCCCACTGCATTCGTTTTTGGAAAGAATATTGTTTATGAGTCTCGTATTAATGTTGTCGCCTTCGAAGTGGAGCTCGTTGGATATTTTATGGTTATTCCAGCGCTTCTTCGAAAGCTCGAAATACCGCTGGAACTCGATATTGGGGATGGCGTTTAGCCCTCTCAGCTTGGCGCTTTTAATCTCATATATGCTTCCAAAGCGACGGTGCTTTAAGATTCTCTTTATTTTTGGGAGCGGAGAAATGTCACGCGAAGTTGTATCGCGCGAGTGTGGAGGCTGGTGTAACATTAAAGTGCCATTTCCTCCACTTTTTCCACGTTTTTCTGGATTTATGCACGTACCTCCTGTTTTTGTTGGGTATCGTATTTTTAGGATAATAATGAAATTGTGGAGCTCGCCGAAGTCTGCGTGTATCGCGTATTTATCGAAATCGTGTTGTAATACGTCAGCAAATATCGGGTAAACAAATATTTTGGTTAATACTTCAATGCTGTTTGTGATTTATCGATGGCCGCGAAGTTATTGGGGCTTCTCGTCTTTTATGAATTTTCGCGTAACGCTCGTTGGGATGTCGATACTCGTCCGTTTGGATGAAGGTCCGATAGGAAATAATGAGCAATAAAAATCAATGGGAAATAACGAAGCCCAGGACTGAATAGTTACGATGCCGGAGAGCGGCTCGTGGGTTTTACGAGAACAAAAAACCTTTTCCTCGTACTTCGAGAAACTTGGCAGGCTTACAAAGCTAGCAAAATTACTTATCCAGATTTCTTTGATACCGACGATATTCAGGACAGAGACGCCATCGAAATTTTCACAATTTAATACCCACATCAAAGGTCCTTCCATCGTAGAAAATTAAAAACTATCCTCCCCCCCCTCCTTTCCTCGTCTATCAGGTATCCCTTATTAAATCCACGCAGAAAATCGAAAAAACCCTTAAGGCGATCCCCGTTATAAAATGATAAGCACCTTCCTCGCCTTCGATCGCAGTGCAACGGAGGTGCAGCCTCGCAAGGCGGCTCGAAAATTAGAACGGAGAGCGTGAAAAATTTAATTTCGTTACCCTACCGGGCTGCGTCGTTTAATCAAAACCCAGGGGGAGGCGCCGCGATGATTTGCGGCCATTAAAAAGATACAAGAGCGTGAAAATGCTCTGAACAGGAGGGGCGCGCGAACACAGACACGTCCGAAACTTGCCAGCTTTCAATGAGTGCATTCAATTTGATTCAGCCCGGTTTTTAAGGCACACGGCCGCGCGAATTGGACTACGAGGCGCCCTTATGTACATGCAAATCATCCGGCCCTTTTTCCCCATAGAATTATACGCAGCCAGGCACTCTGCCCGTTTCTGCATCGCCTGCCATTACATCGCGCTTCGTTCCCGAGTGTTTACGTACGTACGACCGAGATAAAGCGGAGGAAGCCTCGAATAATCCCAAGATGGATTCAAGGGGATCCTTATTCCTCGAGAAATACATTTGCGGAGCGAAATCGCGTAGGAGAGAAGCGTTTCCTAGATAGTCCCGCTGGAGGGAGGACACATTTTGTATGCCGAGAAGGATGTATGCAGGACCCACGGGCCCTCGCCCCGAATCCAACTTTGTTTGCACGACCTATTTTCCTCAACGGCTACAAGCCTATCAGCCTAATCCTTTTTAATACGCGTAGAGAATTTCCGTCGGGAAAAATTCCAGCCATCGCGATCACTACTTGTTGTGATTAATGAGAGGCATGATTAATATGGATGGGTGTATGTGTGATACCACTAACCGCATCGTTTGCTTGTTCGAGAACAAGTAGTGAGTCCTGGTCGAATAGAGTATATACTTGTCTTAATTCTCCATTTGGTCTTATGGAAGTAGAATTTCAGTCGAGCACATCGATTATTCGCGTGGAACAATTATTTTTGTCCACTCGTGTGTTGCTCGATTTTTATAATGATTTATATATTATATAATTCAATTCGATTAATATTAGAAAATTGTAAAGCCTAAGACGATGAATCGAAGGGTACTAAAAAAATTGGAATGGAGACAAATAAGAAAACGGAGTAACTCGGCCGGCATATCCAACTCCGTGAGACCAGACGGAGAATTGAAATAAGCGTGGAATATTACTCCGTTAGATCGAGAATTACCGCTTCCTCACAATTAATACCTGTTGTGAAATTAGAACTCGCACTTCAAGGCATCCTCTCTACACTTAATGTATAATAAATAAACATACGTACAAGCGGTATAATACGAACGCGTATGAAACCGATACGAGAGCTCGTAGATCTTATTTCAGATCGTTCTGCACCCTCCACCCAATTTCCACCGAATTCCTGGCCAAGCTTTTATTTAGAGGACGGATATGACGAATCGTCTTCCACTTAGGTAAACCGTCTGAGACGTGATAAACTGCTTTACACGCGTGCAAGGCAACCGAAGGACCAGACTGGCTTAGCGGGGGGAGAAGGGGCCGGCCATTAATGCGTAAGAATGGGAAAAGAATCCCACCGACAATTTACAGCGGTTTGGGCGAACATAATGTATTGCGCTGCGCGCTGAAATAATGCAATCGATATAAGTCGCACGGTGGGATGGCCGAGTGATTTACCGGGGACTGAGGGCTGAGAGGGAAAGAAGCGGGAGATAAATGGCGCTGATTTAAGATTCGCACCTCGACGGTCAACGCTACGATGTTCCATGTTGGATAAGGGAAACAGGAATTTCCATTAAAACGCGCAATTGAGCCTTGATTACCTGGGATTATAGGCAAGGAATTAATCCGGAGTAACAAAAATTTCTGCCAACTGTGAATTTGCGGAAAGTGCCTTGGGGAAATCAAACTTTACAGGATAAAACTCGCATCGATGGAAATCGTGTTGGAAAAATACAGGAAGCCTGATTTTTTTTCCTTCTTTTCTTTTTTTTTTTTTTGGGTAGAGGATTGTAGTGAAAAATCGAGGGTAGTACGTGCGCTTTTAGATATTACACATCTCTACATTTTAGATGCGCCGGTTTGGGATGCTGTTTCGAAGCAAGTGGGTTTTAGGTCAAATGATCTGAGTGTCCGGGGCTCGAGAGGAGGAAGTAAGGAAGGAAAAAGGGTTGCGTTCGTGATCGATGATCAAAGTGGTTCCCGTAGCCAGCTTCTGGTGGAGTACTTGTGCTCTTAATGAAATGTATATCTGCTTACGCTTTGTGCTCGATGACTTTGAACTTACTTCAGTGTTCTCAATTAATGCGTTGTTAAATAAGTAAGAAGATGTAGATAACGGAATTTTGTGTTTCTACGAGGCTGACCTAAATTTAAATCATACTCACTTCTTTTTTATATTCTTATACGTCATATGCTTCTTGCCGGAAAATTCAAATCCAACGGAGAGAACGGCGTAAGATATGAAAATTTTAACCGACGGTTCGTTTAGAAAATTTTAAAGTCTTCAAGATTTTACGGCTCATGTGTTTTTCAAGCGCGTAACCAGTTCGAATATATGACCCAATTCCACTTAAATCAAACGTCCTGGGGCTGTCCGTACGACGATATCACTTAAAAAAACACCGTTCAATTTTTCAAGAAAATATACGTCTAGGTAATACCAACTCTGCTCCTTTTCTTAGAAAAACGGATAATCGTGCGTTGTGTTCGCGTGGATAAGTCGTTAACCGTCATAGAACCTTATTCTGATTTTAAATACCGGCTTATCATTGTCCCCATTTCGCGTGTCATCTTCATTCGCAATCTTTTTTCCAATGTAAATCTGCATTTCACCGCTTGAACATATAAGAAAAAAATATATAACAGCGCATTCATAATGAATGATTAAACGGGTCTCAAAAACCCACTTTTTGAACACTCGCAACATCTGCATTCCCTTAAACAGCCACGATGCAAAAAATAACCAATTATATTTCACCCTTCAATATGTTATCGGATAAAAAAAAAGAAACAAATAAAAACCACGATCGTAAATAATTCTTAACATCAGCAGAAATTCAATAACACCCAACCCACACAGATCAAACCAAAAGCACAGTAAGCCTTAGAAAAATGGCTTTTTCTCGAAATATAAGAACGAAGAAAATATACGAAATCGCGTTTGAGAAAGATGCGTTTAACAAGAATGTGGTTAACATTGCTCCGTTTCGAAAATCGTCTTGGCGCCCACTAAATGCTCGATCGCGCGAGGCCCTTCCCACAGTTTTCAGCCGCGGCGTCTCGATAGTCGAGGCGGCTCCCCATTGATTAGCCATTATGCATTAACATCGACCGCCGAAGGCCGGCAATGTCCATTGATAATCTGTACGCGTAAGCGTTACACGGCTAATAGAAATCGATGCCTCGGCGTACACCATAATCCCCGACCGGCGCAGCAATATCCTTTGCAATTACCGGGCCCGATTTTCCCCCGTACCTACTTTGATTTATAAAGCGTTGCCATTACTTTCAACGAGTTAACCCGGCCCGTTCGTTCGCGTCGTTACGCAAAAATTGCGCCGGCGCTGGGGCTCGTTAAACCGCGACTGCACGGAGCTTTAATCCTTTTTTTTCGCTTATCCGGAAGAGGATCGCCTCGTCGTTCGTGGGGGATCGTCAGGAGGGGGGGGGGGGGGGAAGAGTTCAAGGATGGAGATCTGAATAGACTTTGGACGTTGGACAGACGTTGGATGGATGTTGGATGTTGGATGTTGGATGTTAGAGAGACGTTGGAGGTTTGAAAGATAATGGATGTTGAAGAGGCTTTGGGCGTGGAATAAAGGTTGGGGGTTGAGGAGAGGTTGAGAAGACGTTGGATAGAGTTTGGATGCTGGATAAATGTTGGATGTTGGATAGACTTTGGGCGTCGAATAAAAATTAGATGTTGAGGAGACGTTGATGAGACGTTGTGAAGACTTTGGATAGGCTTTGGATGCATGAATAATCGTTGGATGTTGGAGAGATGTTGAACGTTGGATTCATGAATTGTTGTTAACAAAAAATCGAGCAATTAAATGCCTATATCTCATTTTCTTTCCTTCTTTAGAGGATTAGTTTTCAATCTGGAGACTGATTTTATGGATGCCTTATATTTTCGGGGTTGCGGATGATACTGTCTGAAAGAGAAACGCATATTTGCAGGGTCGAAAAAATGTACTCGCCAAAAATGAGAGAGTAATCGAATCGCGAAAACAGTAATGTTTCCTATACCGCCATTAAATATTCACTAATTCATGTCATTAAACTCGTACGTATGTCGATAACCATTTAAATGAAAATTAAATACACGAGTAATGGCCAACCGAAAGTAAATAAATATGGTTAATAATGAATTTGCGTAATTTTATCATTTTTCGCCCACGCACTCAACAGCAATGGCCTTCGTATTAATACACGTTTTACGTTTCGTAATCCCTCAAGGTATATTATTACCCATTTCGTTTTTTGTATTCTCTTCGAATCTATAAACGATTCCCACCGTAATATTAACACAAAAACTATCGAATCAACCGCTGTACTATTTTTCCAAAAATCCTGAAACTTCGATTTCCAAGGTCCTCCTTTATATTTTTCTGCTGTTCCAATGGCTTAAACCGACGTATTTTTTTTTTGCTACTATTTCTCTGATTTTTTAAAGATGCATACGCCACAATTATATACGTCGAAATAATGCCTGGCCGTTCTAATGATAAGTCTGATTTCTGTGTCGGGAAACGAAACGTCAAGCGGGCGCCAAAATATAACGCAACGTGGCCGAAGGGAATTTTACACGACGCTGTCGTTCCGGAATGCGAGTAGTTTGATTAAACTCTATTGTATTATGGTGCGACGCGTCAGTAACGTCACGCTTTGCGGCGTTGCAGTTGCGTACACTGCGAGTCGACCTCAAACCATCATTATTGTTCGTTGCGCACGAAATTTCGGGCAATATTTATAATCTCCGTTATTAGAAACACGCGTTTGCGAGTTGCCCGATAGACGTATTCAGCTTTCATTTAAGCTTTTCGCTGTTTAGCTATCGTGGATCGAGCGTACAACGCAATTATCGGACACGTTTGGATAAAACTAATCATTTATCATTTTAAAAGTCGAACAGATCGAGGAAGAAAGATGGATCATTGACGTGGAACGCATAGCTATTAGTTGATTTTTAAAAAGACAACGCAGCACGATGTGATATATGCCCGAGATCATCATTCATTCCAAATTGCAGCCAACTTATTTTTTGTACAATTTTGAAATTATACGGTCGACCGTTTGCTCTTCTTCCTTTTTCACGATTTGTCTTCTGCTCCACCGTAGACCACGATTTTTTTTGCACGATTTACTTTACGCTATTTTTGTGAGACGTATTTTCGCGTACGTGGGAATAGGATGTATGTTTGGAAGATTTTTCTCATATTGAATGATCGATGTTCTTTACATTGCCCATATTTTTTTTTAATACGCCCGACCATGAAACCTGATAAGAGATTCCTCGCGTAAAATCCCTATCATTCCCTTATAATTATCAATATATATCTATTATGAAAAGATAAGTCTTATATCTTGAATACCTCTGTGACACATTTTATCCTAATTCACAAAAAAAGAAGACAAGCTGATCTCTATCTCCAAAGCATAGTTCACTTATCAGAATCATCTTAGCCGCCTATCTAAGCTCTCAGATCATTATCCCCATCTTAGTCCAACAAATACATTTCCTTTTCTCAATCTCCTTACACCATTTCTCAGGTAAAACGCATCCCCATAAAAACCATCCCCAAACAAGGAAACCAGGAATTCTCCATTTCCAAAGCACCGTCCGCTCATCTCGCAATATCTCTCTCCGTATTCTCATTCACGTATCACCGCAACAAGATCCACGATTTTCCCCCAGAATCGTCTTGGCCGCCTATCCAAGGGCGCGGATCATTTTCCCCCGGCCGCTCGCACCTCCCGCCCGGTTTTCGGCGGGCGCACCCTCGGCGTTAACGCGAATCCAAGAACCACGTCCATTAATTAACGCCCAACGAGCCGAGACGGTGTCCCTTTATCGGCACCGTCGCCCACGCAGGGAGGAAGCGCGCTAATAAATTCGGAGAAACACCGGCGTGCAATTGCGGGCACGAGCGCGGGACACTCCTATAAAGGGCCGACGGCTCATAAAGTACCATTATACGTGCGTGTCGATAGCTTAATGGCCGCCCGGCACCGATGAGGCGTCCCGACGGCGCGTTTTTGGTGCGCCCAGCGAAAGGCAATCGGATCAGAGCCCGCCGAGCCGTGCTCGGATTTATAAATCAAAATCCGTCCATCGCGGCCGCTCCTTCGGCCTGCCGTGAAATGCTTACACGCTCGCGGCGCGTCGTTTAATTACCGGGAAAAAAAAAAATACAACAACAGCAGCGGCAGCGGCACGAGAACAGCGACAACAGCAACACCGACCGACGACGGTTATGACGACGCAATTTCGCACGCGCCGATCCGACCTCGTTTTTTCGGATTTTTTTCCTCCCCCCTCCCCTCCCCCTTTACTGCGACCCACACTTTATTCGCCGCCGCTTTGGCCGAGCGCGAAAATTCAGGCGCGACGCGACGATTTCCCCCCCCCCCCACTCTTTTTTTTCCCTGTTCCACCCCTTTTTCCCCGGATAACCAATAAACGTCTCAATTTTATACATCGCGCTTTAGGGCGGGCGGGGGATTTTCGCGCGGCTGCAACGAGCGGTCAGTTGCGCGAGTTAAATCGTCAAACGATCTGGTCTCTGCTCCCCTCTCTCACTCTCTGTGAGATA